>JABSTR010003566.1:0-31949 GCA_013339765.2 Haemaphysalis longicornis
ATAGGACGCTGTATTCTACACTGTCGTATGCTTTCGCAATGTCCAGTGTGACAAGCGTGCAGATTTGTTTGTTTCTACGGGCAAACTGGATACGACTCTCCAGGTCCACATGGGCGGACCACATGGAGCAGCCTGGACGGAAAGCCAATCTGATGTGCACTCAGTAAATTTTCCCTAGATAGGAATCGAAGTAAACGGCCGTATACAATTCTTTCGATCAATTTGACTAAGTTACTGGTCAAAGCAATCGGGCGAATGTTGTCCGGGAGAAGGCCAAGACTGGGTTTTTTTAGTAGGTGGTACAATTTTTGCAATTTTCCAATCTTCGGGCACCCATGCTTTCTCCAATGACGTGTTGATAATGTTTAATAGATCGTGAAGAGATTCCTCAAAGAGAAGCATTATCGCTGTAGTCGAGATGCCATCGGTTCCCGGGGAAGCTGGCGGGAGGCGCATAACTATATCCGCCATTTCCTCCATTGTGACAGGGGTAAAGTCAAAAACTGGGGTATTTTCAAATATCATGGGTCGGAGAGTAGCCGTAAACCTTGTTTGCAAGGCCCGGGCACGTTTTCGAGCGACTCTGAGCTTTCTTCCGGCGTTTCCACAAAGGATACACCGTTGCTTCTGTCGTCAGTGCTCTTGCGGTTACGCAAAAAAGCAAAACGAATACGCCGGTTTTTCGGTTTGGAAAGCGCGGAGAACCGTTGCGAATAATAGTCTTGCTTAGCCGTTGAGATGGTTCGGCGAAAGATTGCGGAATAATACTTGAAATTGGTCAATTATTGGGGCTCTGATTATGGATAAATTTTTTCCACGCTGCTTTCCTGCGCCGATAATCTCTCGTGCAATCATTATTCCACCGCGGGCTTATACCGTCTCTCTTGGTTGACGAAACAACAAACTCTGAATTTTTTAGTGTACTTTTCATTAATGCTGTGACGTTTAGGGCTCTAAGCTCCATAGAATCACTGGGCAGAGATGCAAGGGACGAACTCAACTTCTTTTTCATGAGTTCATAGTTAACCAAGGTCCTCACCACCTGGTTAGGTGTGCGTGGGGAGACCGCAATATCAAAAATTATCGGAACGTGGTCGCTACTTGTAGGACCATCTACTGTACACCAACTAGAAACCAACCCACCCTTTACGATTGTTAGTCTGAGCGCGTTTGATTCCGAAAAAAGTCGCACTACCCGAGTTAAGACTACTAAACTAAATTATTTTCTCTGTCTAGTCTAATAAACGCCAACCAGAAGTGTCGGTCTTGAAGCCCCAGCTCACATGGTGTGAATTAAAATCTCCGGCAACTATGACGTTTTGATTACAGGAGGAAAGGGCGAGATCCAGCGGTTCTGTGGTGGACACTCCGTTGGGAAAATAGGTATTCAGAACAGAGAAGGAAAGGCAACTGGCAGACTTATATCTACCACCATGAGTTCACTAACCGGTGACAAAAACTGGAAGGACAGCTTGGCTTTGTGGCAAATCTTTGTAGCTATTAGAATAAGTAGACCCCCTCCTCGCGTGTTCCTATCTAAGCGAAACACGCGAAAATTTGGTAAAGTAAATGGTTTGCCTCTAGACAGCCACGATTCTTGCCGATTCGATTCTTCTGCACGCTCCGCGCGCTCCTCCGCCCTCTTCTTTCTCCTTCACGGGCGCCTCATCACAGAGATGTGTCTAACGCCCGTATAACTTTGGCAAGTATGAACCAGGCCGCAGCGCGATCCATCATGGACCCGTCACCTCGCGGCTCCGGACATCTTTGCTCTGTCTGCTATGCTGTGTAACGAACGCCTGACATCGAAGAAAGCGTGTGCATCACGTCATCCAGAAGTGTTGGCGATGTGTCTAGCGCCCGCCTAACATTCACAAATATGATCCGGGCCGCCGCCCGACCCATCTTTGACCCGTCACCTCGCCGCTTCGGACTCCTTTGTTCGTTCTCAAGGGAATGCCTCGGGAAGATGAGACTCCATTCTATTCGCGTGCTGCGGAAGAGTGAATGCCGTTTCGAAGTTGCATCGAAATAGGAATGGTGTTCTGCGCTCGATATGTACCTATGGCTGGACCGTACAGGTTTGATGAGCTTTTCTGATTGGATGCTGAAGCAATTTTGTGGATTCGCATTCCAATTTATTCGTTCGTTCTTAATCAGGTTACGAACTTATGTATCATTAAATTATTCAGCCAGATTTCTGTCAGCCAGAGGAATTTGCCTGTGTACCCTGATAATAAAATGTGTTGCCATGTTCAATTGCTTTGTTCGAACTTGCCACTGGTTCTGATAGAACTAGTACACTCTGGTAGGCCTATCAGACTAACCTGATAGACCTACCAAACTAATACACACTGATAGACCTAATAGACTAATACAGACTGATAGACCTAATACAGACTAATAGACCTAATACACTAATACAGACTGATAGAACTAATAGACTAATACAAACTGATATACCTAATAGACTAATACAGACTGATAGGTCTATTAGTGGCAATAAGGATATACGTGTATTGGAATTTGTATCAGAATTTTTGCTAGGGG
Source organism: Haemaphysalis longicornis (assembly GCA_013339765.2). Lineage (NCBI taxonomy): Eukaryota > Metazoa > Arthropoda > Arachnida > Ixodida > Ixodidae > Haemaphysalis > Haemaphysalis longicornis. The sequence continues at coordinate 2,551 of JABSTR010003566.1, forward strand.
GGGCTTAATGAACTTCCTGGCGACGAGTTCGAGGAGGTTCCTGCGGTGAGCGGGGTCTTCGTTGCCACAGCTGAGGACCGGGAGGCTTTCAAGGACTTGGACGCTTCTCTGTACACAAACTTCAAGGGGCTTCGAGATGGACCGTCGATGCGAAAGCACATAGTCCACAAACCTCCGAAGTCCCATCAGAAGCTTGACGAGCTTTTGTGTGGGGTAGAAAAGTCCGCCACGGTCTTGATGGTTGATCAGTCCAAGATGGGGAGGGCTGCTCCTCGCACCCTGAAGCACTGCGATGCAGTCGGCGCAGGGTATGTGCTCGCTTGCAGCTCGCACAATGAAGCCTCCGATCATTGCAAGGCTGGCAACGTCGGGATTAGACACCAATGGTCTCTCTGAAAGGCAGTGTTCTTTCAAACCCTGCGCTGCTGTGTCCAGGAACTTGTCAGTGACGTCCGTGCTTGCGGGACGTCTCTGCTGAACTGCGAGCAGTTGGCTTGATGCGAACGACGTGGCGCTCTGGACGTTGCTGTCTGTGGAAGCCGCCAGGATACCCGTCTTCAGCATCTTTTCGAGGCCGCAGATTGCACTCTTGACGTCCAGTGCGTCATTGCACCCCGAACTTCGGCGTAGAAAACCAAACATGGACTCAATGGGGTCACTAGACATCTTTCGGGTAAGGACGAACCGAAACTTTTTCACACTGAGCAGATGGCGAACGCAATCCACGTTTGACTTCGTGGCAAATGTCAGGGCATGGTACGTCTCTTTGCTGAAGAAGTGGTCTGGTTCACTCGCGTGCTTCAGGTCCTCAATGTAAGCAGCAAACTCCACTTCTAGCCAAATGAGCCTAGCATCGTCTACGTCGGTGAAATGACGCGCGTCGTCGTTGTTGCAGTGAATGTACTGCTGACAGTTGCTCACGTCCATAATCGTGAACCACTTTTGCATCACTTCAAGGAACTTGATGCTGGGTCCCGCAGACGCGAACTCCGTGTCGGCAGTGTGGCCTGCTTGTTCTTTCAAATACTTCAGGGCAGCTATAACCGGAGCTGAAAAAAGCTGCACCGCCAGTCTCACGCTCATTTTTTCAATGTTCGTCGGGTACAGGTGTTTTCGTGTAAGGAAGCGAATAGGTTTCACCGTCAAATTTTTCTGCATTTTGTACACTCTCTTCAGGTATTTTGAGGAGATTTCCTTTTCTCCGCCCATATCTTTGGCAAGGAATTGGGACCTCACGTTCTTAATGATATGGCTCTGGTCGAAGGAAAGGAAAATGCTCTTTTGGGATCAGCAGGGTGTGGAGCACATGTTCTTGCTTCTCCTCCGGACAAAATTTGCATTGCCGTCACGTTGATTCTATGGTTGTCGGTGACCACGCAGATGACATCGAAGCCGACATGCGATGTCTTCTGGATGACATGGCGGATCACTTCTGCGAGCTGCTCTCCAGTGCACCCTTTCGTGAAGAAATACCCGACAGGTATCTTGTACCTGGCATGCAGGCCGCAGAGAAGAAAGCACAAGACAGAATTTGCCAAGGTTTCGTCGTCAGATTCCGGGACAAGATGCTGCAGCTCGGGGCCCATGTCAACGTCACCGATGAATGCATCTCTTTGTTTGCTGTACTGCAGCTTCTGCCGAATCCTCATTTCGTCCACGATGAGTGAGCAGACTTTGGACTGAGCCGTGTCAAGGCCCTGCAGTTCCACTTCGAGGCGACAACGAACTAGGTGGCTAAACCCAACTTCGACCGAACTAAAACCCAACTACCGTGCTACCTGCCGATGTACTTCTGAAGTGTCTTATTGCAGGGTAGCCTTAAGAGGTTTTCGGTCCGCAAGTACTCATAGGCTTTAGCTGACAAATTTCGAATGACAATGCAGTGTCGAATCGTTGTCTCCGACCACTGCGGCTTCTTTTTCTTGTAGTTTTTTACTTGGTCCAGTAGCAGCAGGGCCTTTGCATCTCCTCTCTCTGCGTCAGATGCCACTTCTAGAAATGCTCCAGCACAGGATTCGTCTCGAAGCTTCTGCAGCTCCTGTTTATATGCATCGACTGTTCTTGTCAGTCTTTCGTTCTTCCGTCTTAGTGCACGTTCCATCTCTCTCCATCGTTTGCGCTCTAGGTACAAGAACGACGAGCTAGGTTTCGCTAGCGTGTGAGTTGCGCGCGATCGCTTAGCGTAAACCGATTTTCGCCGCACGTGGTAGTCCACTTTGTCAGAAGCTTGGAATAGTCCGTCCTTTGGGTCGTTAGTGGACTTTTGACACCCAGGCTCATTGCCCAACCAATCGGTCGCCGACGATTCATGTCCTTCCACTCCGAGGGTCGGGTAGCCGCCTGTCGAAAGGACTGTCGCTGCAGAAACCACATCGGCTGCTTGGTTGCTTGCACTACTACTGAATGCGTACTCAACGCTCCTTGCAGCATTCGTCACTTCTCCATGATCATGAGCGCCGTCTGTGAGCTCGCGCACAAGATCGAAAGACCCATGCTCATTCGATCCAACGCTTGCAATGTCCCCGTCGTGTACCAAACCAGTAGCAGGCCTCTCCTCCGCACAAGTCAATGAAGGCTCTCGTTTGCGCTTCCGGATTCTGAGGTCTCTTCTGCTCCTAGCTTCTGTTTGCCCAGCGCACGACGTCAGTTCACTGAACACGCTGGGTACGGCGCCTGGCTTCAACAACCGCTTCTTGACGTTGTCTCGGAAGTCCGACTCGCGGAAGTGCAGGCTGCACACAACAGAGTAATTCGACGTGTCGTTGGGCACCCAGTCCTCTCTTGAAATTGACTTCAGCCACAGTTCGCGCAAACCGCTGTCTGAAGGTATTTCGTGGAAAGAAACGCCCGGCGCTTTCTTCGTCTGACTCGACGTGCATTGTGGCACGCAGCAAAAACGCATCTCTCACAAATTAGTTCATTGAAGCCACTTACAGACAATCAGCGCACAATGCAAACGTTCGGGGCAGCTCACCCGTCAGCAGGCACCGAACTGAATGTTGTATTAGCAGAAGATATGGTTGCAATTAGTTCATCGGCAATGTTCGTGTTCTCAGTAAAGAATAAACACGCTACTTAAAGACAAAAACTGTTTTACTTGAAGTTTTTCCACCTCCAAACACAACTATGTTATCAAAAATTGCACCAGCAAATTCCTAGCTTGAGCATTATCGTCTGCATGCGGTACGTGGACGTAATTAGATCATCGACAGTGCTTGACTTTCCTGCAAAGAATAAACACGCTGCTTAAAAACTAAGGCTGTTTTATTTGAAGTTGTTTCAGCCCACAACGCAATTATGTCCTGATGTGTTGCACCGGCAAATTTAATACGTGCCGAAGTGACAGCGTAAAGCCCGCGGATATCGTCTGCTCCCGGCGAAGCTCGCGGCAGCGGCGCGCCTCGGGCTTCGCCGAGCCATAGCCTCCTTTATAACGGTTATATAGGAGGCTATGGCCGAGCCCGTGGCCGAGGCGGGTTGTTTCGAGCGGCTGCCGCGAGAGGCACTGGCAACCGACAGAAGTGGAAAGAGAGATTGGGAGAGAGATGGGGAGGAGGTTTTCGAGTCGGCTCGGTAGATGGCGCCAGCAATCGGAGTCATGCACGCGCGTAGAACATTTTAAATGCAGAGCATTTCAGTAACTCACGATGTCACCCGCGTTGACATCCGTAGTCCGCGTCCGCATCGCTCCCCCTACACTATAAAAAAAATAATACTTGCCGGCGCCAGGTTTCGATCCTACGACTCTGCGGGCGGAACGCAAGGTGCACGGTACTCTACCAACTGAGCCACAAAGCCGACACAGAACGGAAGGTTACGAACGTGCCTTATATCCTTGACTCATTCAACCGTCGGCCAGAGGTGCGCCCTCTCCCCCGCTTCCTCCTTGCCTTCTCTCCGCTCGCAACGCCCTCTCTCGCCGCGTTCGGTTCGGGCGCACAACAGGTGGGGACGTGCGCAACACTCTCTCTCGCCGCGTTAGGTTCGCGCGCAAGAACAGGTGGGGCGCTCGCATCGCGCTCTCTCGCCGCGGTCGGTTCGCGCTTAAACTACATATGTCGTTCGCGCGCGCTGCGGTCGCTAACATCTGTGGGGTGATCGTGACGTCAGCATCACGCGTTCGCGTGGTGGCGATTTCGGCGCTATAACACTCTCTCGCGAGGGGCATTGGATTGGATTCGATTGGATTGGCTTCGATTGGGTTGTATTTGGATTGGATTGGATTAAAGTGGATTGTGTTGGATTGTGTTGCGTCATAGCCGCGCCACGTTGCGTCATAGCCGCTCCACGTTGCGTCATAGCCGCGGCAGGGGGTTCACGGCACGTTTCACCATCGACTTCATCGACAATGGGCCTCTTCGATTTTCCACTTCTGGCTCCCCGCGGGCTGCCCGCGGGTAGTCCGAGGATTCCCCGAGGCCATAGGGATACACGGGAAAATCGAATGTTGGACTGCTTCTCGGGGAGTCCGCGGTGAGCCCGAGACTGTAAATCGAAGAGGCCCAATGTCTACGCTGGAAGACAACAATTACAACAACAACAACCAATACGTAATCCATACGACTTGCAGGCGCGCCCCCCCGCAGAAATGCTCTGCATTTGATCGTGCCCCTCGCGAGGGGGATGTTTTTTTCTTCCTCATATCATCTTAAATATCATATAAGGATTTCATTTCTGCTTCTAGCTGCTCCGCACGCACGCGACCACTTTTCCCACAAACTCCCTGCTAAATAACCATCCCTCGTCTTCTCGTCATTAGGGTGCCTCGATGCACGCCTCTCTATGCCGCGGAGGGTGGCGCCACTCTTTGAAGGGGTCGCCGCCGCCATTTTCTTGCATCCCGCCCCCGCCGACTCCCGCGCTAGGCGCGCGAAAAGCGGCGCTCTTCACAAAATCTCTGCAGAATGCCTGGGTGCTGCGTTCCCTTGGGTTCTAGCAGCGCTAAAAATCTCTGGAGCATGTTTCGTTTCCTAGAGACCCAAAAAGGCGGCTTCTGTGGACGGTGAAGATCAAGCGGGACAAGTGGCAGCCGACGAAGCACTCCTGCATAGGCAGTGCAAGTACCCGGCTTCTCAGCAGTGCCAAATCCATTTGGGGCTATTGTAAGCTTGTCTGTGTGGCTTTTTCTTGATACCAGACGCACCGTTTTACGTGTTTATGTTGAAGGCTTCATCATGCTTTTGCGGCCTTTTTATATTTTGATTGATGCGAACGGACGTGGCCTCTTAAAGCGGGGGGCCGATTTAAAACGTGTGGCGCTTTGCATCTTCAGTCATTTCACTTTGTATCACAAAATAAGGCTCTCGTTGTAAAAAGGTGTGCGACCTTTCTCAGTCCCGAAGCGTCACCCCGGCGCATCACGCTTACTTCACCAAAAGCCCATTTTTTGGCAGTGGGAATGATATATCCCAAAGCGTAAAACTGCATGCGACGCGTTATGGTCGAGTTTCTCCGTGTTGTCTCAACTTAAGGTCTGTTATAAATCTTGTTGTGCGCAAAAATTATAATATTTAAGACATTTATTGTCGCTTATCATGCCATAAAAGTAGCGCATGGAGGTGAAAAGAAATGTGTCAATTACACCTTGATTTTGTGAATCATGTGCGGATGTGAGCCGATACGCTTGGATGCCGGTTTGTTCGATTTGCTTGATTTCACGTCATTTATCCTCATTTCTCGGGAAAAAAGGCACCTATATTGACAATTTATCGTGCAGGCTCACTTTGAAGGATCCTGTTTTGAACAAAACCGTGCAGATGGATGGAAGGAGCTGAAGCCAAATGCTGTGCCAACGCCTTTCCCAATCAGAGGTCGGCATTTACCATTTCATTCACTGCGTGTTTTCGTATAAGTGCGTACATTACTTAAGAAATCGGTCCAAAGCAGCGAAAGCCACCCGGAGACAGAACGCAGCCTGAGCCCACATCCAACAATGAAGATGTGGACAACCCCGCTGAAGAACTTCACGCATCATCAGACAGCGGAAATCCTCCCCGAGTCAACTCAGAAGAGACGCCATCGGTATCACAAGAGACGGTATCACAAGAGACGTCATCGGAAAACCTCCAACTCAACAGCCCAGGTGTCGAAGCTTCGAATGTCGGAATTCCAAACTCGGCAAATGAAACTCTCACAGCTAGTGAGACACAAAGGGATTGTGCCGAGTTGAAAAAGCAGTTGGCAGACCTGGAAAGAAGATACACCGCACTTCAAGAACATCACACACATGCTAAGAACGCAATTCAAAACCTCAAAAAGCAAGTTCGAAAACATTCGAGCGTAATCATCATTACCTGTATTATAACTGCAGTGAAGTGTGTTTGTATCATTTTGTACATAATATATTATGTATCAGCAGTGGAGGATGTCGTTCATCTTTGTGCATAGTGATTTTTGCTTCATATTATGATTATTCCTGCATCCGTGTAAGCCTTTATGTTAGATTGAGCCCAAGGACGCTGGTTCGATTCACCGCTTTGATGCAGTTTGTATTTGCGCAGTAAGATCGTGAATTAATCCTAACTACTGCGCCTCATCGTATGTAGCAGCGCTTATTATGTTACGATCGTGATGTCACCAAGGGACGAGCATCTCTGCGGAATGTCGATGGACGAGAAGCGCTCGGCGGCTTAGCGTGCCATCGACTAGATGCCAGATTTACTCGACGATGGTTTCACGATGAAAAAATGGCGTGCCGCCGACCATGCATAGCTGGCCCGTAAACCATTTTCGTCATAAGATGCTTTCGGCAGAACTGTCTAAGTGAAGACAGCGATGACGGTGAATTGAGCGTCCTCCGGTGATGACGAAAACAGCGGGGAAGCGAACATCGCGAGTGCTCGCGAGTGGATCCTGCTTTACCATCCTCCTGTAACTCATCGCTATTCTTGGCTTCCAGGCAAGACTTTCATAGTGTCATCGCCTGACATGGAATAGCAGTTTCGGACGAACTTAGTGGTAGACGAAACCATCGCACTGAAAAGTCTCTAAGTGATCACTCCCGCTTCAAAAAATCACCAGTCCATGCACTCCTGCTATTGCAAATGTGCTTAGCCTACACAAGTGAAGAAACATCTGATGTAGTTAGCAGCAGGTACTGCCTATGCCATAAACTTTACACTGGGGTACTCAATGACTAGCTACTTTTTAGTACAAACAGATTCGAAATCAGCAATATAGGCTTTGGTCGGGAAATTCGAGCACTTGCCTCAAGTGTTCAGAGCACAGTGCATGCATGACACTTTGCCGCCAGGCAATCCTATATATGTAAGTACCGAATAATAGTTTCAGTGGCTGTAAGCGTGCCGGACATTCTCACTTGAATATGCTGCAGTTCCCTTCTTTCGTGTACTCCGCCTACTTTCTGCTATCTTTATATGTAAACGCAACGACAGCAAGTTCACGGCGCCGGTATGACACGACGGCGAGAAGTTTCCCGCCGTGTCACCTATCGTAAAAAAAGAAAGGCATTCACCATACCTTCGCTAATCACCTCAAAATAGAGAATCCTTCACCAAAACCTTACTCTTCTGTTCATCTACCCTAGAAAAAGAATGTATATCAAAAGTAAACCCAAATCAAGCCCACACTGTTAGCGAGACCAGGCGCGTCACGCAGCAAACGCGCGCCCCGCGCCTAGCGGATGCAAGAAAATGGCGGTCGCGATAGCAGACGACGCGGTTGTCCTCACCCTCAGCGGAGCGGGTGCGCATCGAGGCACTCTACTTGCCATGCGCTCGCAGCGCCGCAGCGTGAGATTCGGTCGCCACGCATTAACGCAGTAACGCCGTCGTAAGACTCTGTACACACTAAAGTGTGTTAGGGCACGCTGCTATTTACCCAGGTCGCCGATGCTGTCGTGTTTCTGCTGCGCATTGCGGTTTTCCGTGCACCATTTCAGTGCTGGCCGTCAGGCGTGAGTGAAAGTCGTAGCCTGCAGGGGTTTAAAGATAAAAGTAGACCGCGCTAGTGCTTAACAGTGCGCCGTGTCTGCCTAACCGCCGTGGAATCTCACTGAGCTGCTGAGAAAACATCGCGGTGGTGGTCTGCACAGGAACTTCCGTAAAGGTCTGTCTGCCTTCGACCGTCGTGTTTGTAGCCTCCTCCCCCGCCATCTGTCCGCGAAATTTGTTCACGCATCGGGCGACCCGTGTGCGATGCTTCTATCAACGGCTTCTATCAGTCAGTAGACTTCACAGTAGACGGAGTGACGCAAAACGGCAGCGTTCCCCAGCCGCCGGTCGCGGCCTCGGTTGCGCAGTGGCGTTGCCTATTCGATTCCAATTCTCTATCGTGGAGTAAACCGCGTTCACGCGCTATAGTTAGTGAACTACGCGATCTACGTAGCACACCGAAAATCACTGATGACCGGTGCGGTTTCCCGAATGTGGGGGGAGCCGTTTGTGCGAAGCCGTTAGTACAGTGTATTGGAATAACATAAGTGGGACGAGCCGCCGGCTCCGCGCCTGCTTCGTCGCGAAGCGCAATTTGTTGAAAGTTGGCGTGGCGGCGCTGCAGTCGCAGTGGATTGGGTTGTGCTAGAGCCGGCTGTCCCTATCCGCACGCCTCGCGCGGATAATTTTTAAAACTGTCCGCACGCCTCCCGCGGATAACTTTTAAAACTGTCCGCACGCCTCGCGCGGATAACTTTGAAATTGTCCGCACGCCTCGAGCCCGAATTCAGCCAATAGGGGTGTATATGGACGCCCCAGTTGCTTCCGCTATGGTCACTAGATACTTCCGCTCTCAACTTGGATGTTATCCGCGTGTTACGTTGTCGTGGCTGGTTACTTTAGTGTTCGCTAGTACGATGATTTCCTTACTTAAACCAAATGCAGCGTCGGACTGCTAACGCTCGGTTTCGCGTTGTATGCTGTCCTGAGCCAGCCTTGAAAAACAGCGCAAAAAACACGGACGTAGAAAGGTTACACAGACACGAGCGCTGTGTCTGTGTAACCTCTCTACGTCCGTGTTTTTTGCGCTGTTTTTCAAGGTGTCATGCATACCCAACTAGCCCAAAGTAAAGCTTTACTGAGCCAGCACCTCACGGGTGAAGCCGATGTGCTAAGCCCTCGTCGGAGAAACGGCGACCACGACGACACCGGCCCATCTACTGAAGAATCGAGGACGAAGTTTGCCATCGCTAGTTCTGCACTTCCTATCCTACAAGCCGCGTTGCAACAATGTGCCAGAGATCACCACATGAACAAATGCTGTGGTGTGATATGGTGAATACTGTGAGATGAAGATGATTGTGTGCATCGGGGCGTAGAGCTCGACGTACTACCACGTTATACATCAGGCTTGTGATTGCGGTGACGGCGTAGCACATGGTAAATGCGCGAATGAAGTGGGGCCGAGTGCAGGGTGTGTTCTCTGCGCTATCGCCCTTCTTGTCGGCGCATTCGGCGGCTGAGTGCGATGCTTGCACGGGCAGCGATTGTTGCAGGCAGCCGTTGCAAGCAATGCGCGGTTGCCCTACTCAGCTACGATCGCCTTGGCGTTTGTTTAGCGCCCGAGGTTCTTTCAACGTAGCTGCTACCCGCGTAACATTGAAGGGGAAAAAAAACGCGATTATCGCACGGAACTGATAACCTGAGCATGCGTGTGTGGTATATTCTGTGCAGACCTTGAGTGCTTAGTATTGTTCTGCGGGTGCTTGCTTGCTACTTCGCGTATTAATTTTCGGGCTAGAGGAACAAGCACAGTGCCAAAGCGATACTGAATCAAGTGTTCATGCATTGGTTTTGAAAACAACACGAGGGTACATAGAATAACGCTCACAGCACAAAATAAAAACAACTAATGGAAAAGGAAAATAAACTAGCGCTGTTTGCTGTCCTTTCTTCTGCCAGTTTTTTTTTTATTGTGAGCATTATGGTTTACCCACTAGCTGGCCCCCTCATGTCCTAGCTGTGCTAGATGTGATGAGGCGTCAAAGACCCTTCGAAAACACTGCGTATGAAAGATCAGTCGACTTCTTGCCTATAAAAATTTAGTTCGAAATTACAAGCGCTCCATTTTAAAGCACTCGCTTTCGTGGAAACTGCTGTTGTGTGAAGCGAGTCTGATACAGTTAAACGACACACATCATTGCCACATTCTTTCTAGGTAGCGGCACATTGTATGCACTGCTATTATGAGCGCGTTAAAGCATTATAAATGTGGTATTCATGCCTAGAGAGAGAGAGAGAGAAATCTGTACTAGGCAGCTATAGTACAGGTTGCCTGGCCGTTTCCTAATCCTCATTAAAAGACGGCCAGTCTGCAAATCTCCCAGAGTTCCTCACTAACCCGAATGCCATGGCCACCAGAAGTTCTTGCATCGACTTCACGTCCACACCATGATCCGCGCTCAGCCAGTCTTCCCAGGAAGCGTGTGGCGGCAGGTATGGTGGATGGCACCCCCAGCAGAGGGGTAGTACTGGGGGGGTGTGAAGGGCAGTTGGTTGTCGGGCAAGTGGGGCAGGAGGATTCCATTTATATAGTGGACACGCGGCGGGGCAAGAAGGGAAGGGGTTTGTGCATTTCGGACCATAGATGCGGCTTCACGAGACAGGGTGAGGTGGGGGACCGGGAAAGACTGCCTATAGTGGCACTAGCACATGTGCAATATGTGGGCTTGGATATACAAAGCTTCTCAGCAAAACTGTACACAACTCAGGGTCTGCTATCATGCCAAAGAGGGCACTGGCAAGCATTTCATCACACATGAGTTTTGGGTGTGTCACGTCTTTCCTTTGTCATTGTTCCAGCCATGCTGTTTTTTCCTGTTGTGCAGAACTAACACACTGCCCCTGTTGTATATTTTATCACATGATGCGATATGTGTTGACCCCTAGCCAAAAATTCTCTGTTCATGCATCATGTGTGGGTCAAAATTTTTCTGTTCAATATACTGTATATGGTAAAAGAGGAGCTAGTGCCAAAAGCAAACACTTCAAAAGCTGATAATTCCAACCTGTGCTGCCAGTGCATACATTCACTCTTGAGAAGGGGAATTAAATCAGTCACCACACCGTGTGCCTTTGAAAGTTCTCTCCAGAGAGGATGTATCCGTTAATCTTTTGTATTATGAGTGCATGAGACGGCACACATATTAAGAGTAGTTACTCACAATGTTCAGTTCTTCCTACGAGACGGAACTGGACATCTCTTTTTAGACCATAGGCAGTGCAAGTGTTTCAAGATATGTACTCGCTCGTGTTGTGGTGTTTGTCAATTTTTTTCTTGGGTTGGTGTTCTGCTTTTTTTTGCACCGTTTACTTTGTATTTTGATTGAGAGTTTACATTAACGATTTCCTTTTCGAATTTATTTTTATGTCTGGACTCTGCTGGCAGCATTCCCTTGTTTCTCATTTTTAACATTTCTTGTTTGTCTTCTCCCTGCTGTCCAAGATTCACCACTCATTGTAGTCTGGCATTGCAAGCCCATCTGGAGTAGGAAGCCTTGTCACCAGCAGGGCTGACCTCACCAGTTCACATTACACAGCCCCCTCTATCTTTCGCTTGGTGACCATGGCGTACATCATATGACGCTTATTTTAAAAGTGTATCCGTTCTCGCATTTTGAATAAGCTCGAAGCTTGAAATTGTTTTATGAGACAGTGAAGTTCCAACTTCTGAAAGATTACCTACACAAGAAGCATAGTTGCCCAAATTGGAAATTTCATGTCAGTAGTCCCTTAAATCGCCTTTATTTTTCACAGAGGCAAGAAAGATGAGAACAGGTCTCCTTTCGACATAGGTGCCTTAGTAACACCGCTCTTCGCTCGGCACAAAGGAAAAAGTAAACACAAAATTTCGTTTCAGGTTGCTATGAAAGGACCATTACCTAATTTTGTAATGAAAAGGGAAATAGGTGACATCAGTGCCAGAGAAAGGTGCCCGTAAATTGTTTTCATTCATGTGGTGCAGGTAGAATGCAATAGCTTCTGGTGGTATTATGCAAAGGGAGGGGTAGTAATGTGGAGTGATATGCGTGATTGCTAAACATATTATCGTTGCATTTTATTGAGTGCCAGAATCACCACAGTTGAAACACCTTACATGATACAAGTTTAATGTCGAGGCAGTGCTGTTGCCTAACTCACCGTGCTTGTGATGTCAGCTTGTGAAAGGAGATCAGCCTTAGTAAAACTTTACTGAAAGAAATGCTGAAGATAAACTAATCTCTGAAATCCGCTTTCACTCGCTAGTAACTTTTTTCCGAAAGAAATTGAGCACAATAAAGCTTTTGCCCAAACAGCCTCATATTGTTTTCATTTTTTTCTGGATCATGCTCCTCACCTTTTCCCCCACAGATGTTAACTCCAAATGGCTGCTGTTAGCCTCAACTGTAGTTTATGGCCTAGTTTTTAGGTGAAGCTGTGCAGGCATTTATAGGGTGTTTTTTTGGATGGAATTGGTGCAAACGAAACAAAGAGAGGGGAAGAAACAAGGACGGTCGCTGGTCTAACAACTCATGTTGAACATGTTGGATTTATCACGTAGCCATAGGTTTAGCCATGAAAAACATTATGGCTTCTGAGTGCACGACAAACTTTCCCACTGCACTACAACTAACCTGAAGTTGATATTGGAAAGTGTTCGACATTTTTCAGCAGGCTATTCGACCGAAAATGGTACCCTGGAGCCAATGTGCAGCGCGAGTTCATGCATAGTTTCACTAAGCCTGCCTGTGCAGAAGGAGCTAACATGAGGCCAAATGTGAAGAATATGCAAGATTTTTCAAGTGACTAAGATTTAGTTTCATCCATATGCATTAAGTTGACAATTCCTGAACCATGGGTCTTTACAGTGACATTTTACCCGTTGTTTACGGGTAGTGACAAGATTCTCCACACCACAGGAATACATGTGAGCAAGAAATGCCAGATTGCCTCTCGGGGAGTTCGTAGAGAGTCCAGGACTGATAATTGAAAACCCCTACCGTTGTTGCATAACGACTTCTGTTGAACACTATTTGGATTGCAAGTTTTTTCTACTCCCCCTACGCATTTTTTTCTTCCTTCACAGGTTGCCTTGTATAATTAGAGTAAAAAAGGGAGACCTAAATGGGATTGAGAAGTGAGCAAAAGGGTAGGAAAGGCAGTAAAGGAAAGGACAGTGAAGAGTAATCATAGCGGGAACGGTGCAGTGCTATCAGTAGTCCCTCACACAGGTCAACAACCAATAGACTACCTTCACTGCACACACTGCCAAGAATGGCCTTGGTCCCACAGTGGATGATCAGGACCCTCCTCGGCATTAGGTCGGCCGGTCAAGACTGCATTTGTGGGAGAGGATGCTTCCTCCTCCTGGAAACAGCGCAAGGCAGGCAGCAGGACATTGGAGGGCAGAGATTTTTGAGCTAAAGAAAACAACAGAACCTGACGGCGGTAACTTGGCAAGGATTTACACAAGGCGAAGGGAAAATGTGGTCGGCAAAGTGGTTGCAAACATTCAGGCTGTGCTCTTGCAACCACTGTATAGAGATCTTGAACTGTGACCATGGATACGCTGACAGACTCAAAGCATAACCAAGCTACTTCAAGTGCTTCGCTGTGTTGATTGAACTAGCATACACGTTATCGTGCGTCGTACAATGCTTACAGCATTGACAGCACAACGTACGCCAAGAGTACGAGTACAGGTGACGACGCCTGGGTGGGTGAGGTTGCGGAGGTGATTCCCCCTCCTCTTACTGGAATGGCTACTTCTGTGTGCAACACAAAGTAGGCCTGAGAAACAGTAGCAGTGGCTGTACACCACCATGAGGGAACGTGTTACGGTCAGAGGAGGCTCGCTGTGAAAATGAGGATAGAGCACCAAGGCCACTAGCAACTGGAGGAACTGAGCTCTTTTTTGCTCTCATTTACAAAGTTTACCATGTACTACGCCGTCACCGCAATCAGATGCCGAATGTAATAGTACGTCGAGCTCTACGCCCCGATGCACACAATCATCTTCACCTCACAGTGTTCGCCATATCACAGCACGGCATTTGTTCGTGTGGTGATCTCTGGCACATTGTTGCAACGTGGCTTGCAGAACTAGCGATGGCAAACTTCGTCCTCGATTCTTCAGGAGATGGGTCGGTGTCGTCGTGGTCGCCGTTTCTCCGCGCGGATAGCATACAAGTTGAGAGCGGAAGAACCTGGGACGGCTATAATTACACCCGGAAAAAGAAACTTGGTACACGGCGCTGCATTCGGGCTCGAGGCGTGCGGATAGGGGCAGCCGCTAGAGCTACTAAACGGCATCGGCCGCATCGTGTTCTGCCACCTCCTGGACTACCTTGAGGCCGCCGTATTGACCAAGCGCCGCCGTACTGACCAAGACTGATGCCCGCGCCGTTGCTGCTGCTGCTGCGCGCTTAGTTTGCATCACGGCTGCACTTTCCTTAGTTTTTTTTTCTTCTCTCCTTTTCCCCTTTCACTATTTCTTTCATCACCCCCTTTTCGCCTCTCTAGTCTTTCATCCCCTCTTCCGTCTCCCCCCGCACTGGGTTGTGTGCAGGTGGGCTCACTAATATCCCCAGTGCATTTCCTTTCCTTTTCCTAAAATCCCTTGATCGGCGTTTAGCCAAGTAGCGACAAGTTCCTCCTCTCCACCCCTCTCCCGCTCCTCTCGCATCGTCTGCTAGCGCTGTCCGCCATGAACTTCCAACTCGCGGTAGCTGCACGCCCGCCCGGCACATAGGCAGCGTCGCGCGCACTGCCTGCGCAGTAGTACGAAGCTGCTTCACCAACGTTTCTCTGCAGAATACAGCGGTAACGTTGTTATTCATGCCATACGACACAAAAAAGGAAGTCAAGCGCGTAATATACCCAATGAAAAGCCGATGAAGGGACTTCAGCTACGCGTGCCGTGCAGCGCGGCAGTGAGCATGGTTTGCTGGCTCTCAGATTCAGGCTAGCGTGCGTCGCATTCAGTGTCTGACGGTTCGTAAGGCATGTGGATGACGTTTAAGTGCCTTCATCTTTGGATTAAGTAAAGATAAAGGTAATCAACATTAGGTGAAAAACATTAGCGACGGATTTGCTTTTATGTAAAGCCCCTTGATCGGCGGCGATGAGGGGACTTCAGTTTTATGCTGGCCGTGCACCCTTCCGGAGTATTTTTTGTTTGTTTGTTCGCAGTGTGCCTTTCTAACAAAATCTTTTGCGCGCTCGGAGTTCCCCACAGCAGTAGTTAAGGTGCGTACTGTCACATTTACGAATGCAGCCTTGAAAAGTTGCGTTACCGGAATGTTTATGTACCGCAATGTTGTACTATTATGACACCGAAGTAGATAACAGCGTGGTGATTACTCCACACGGACGTTTCTTAGACGCAAAGGTAGAAAAGCATGCTAAGCTGCTCCAAAACAAATGTATTTTTCCCAGAATAGAGCGCTGCCCAGTACCTCTCAAACATCTTTCTACCCACACGTTCTCCTTCCCAGAACTGCTTCGACAGTAGTGCTTCGCCCTGCGAGTCTCGCGTATATGCTCCGTACAGCCGCCGAGGTTCTAAAAAAACATGAAATATAGCCTTTAATGCTTGCAGTTTATTAGTTTCAAATAAAATCAAGCCTATTTTCTGAGGCAGCAATGGTAGAAGTTCATACAATAATTCGGTTGAAGTATTTTTTTCCATCTTATATAGAATACAATAAAGCCTCACTTCAGAGGATTTCCGTTATTTCCTGAAATTTCGCGTATGAAATATGAGTATCACTTCGACGCACTTCTGAGTTTACCCCATGCAGTTTGTTCAGTGAGAGCTGCATTGCATTTTTGTATTTCGTATGTTTTTGTAATTTTCCGAGGGATCTGGCGGAAGTATCTTACAAAGGTGATATTTTGTATGCAGCATGCTGTTAGCGTGCACATTAGAGAAAGAGGTTTTGTCAAAGTCAAACACTTTTCGGATCATGCCCAATAATGGAATTGAACACAATCAATATTGAAGATAAAGCAAGGTTTATATAAAGTATTCTGGTGCCACAAATGCATGAATGGCACTGTAGCTGTCAATGTATCTGTGTAAAGATATTATCTTAGTTGGACGCAAGAAATGCACTCCCTTCAACTGAATATATTCTGGAAGTAATCTGGAAGAATCTCACGTGACGTGTTCAAAATCTTTTTATTGGTGTACAGTTAGGCGAAATTTCAGCACACTTGTGGGGAGTCCAGGATTCAGCATTATTTGCCTTCAAATAAACACTTTACAATAAACACCTGACACTGTGAAAAGTCCCATGACATAACTGAAAGAACACACAAAGAATCGTTTAACGTCAAAACACTGCTCATTGAATGATGGGAAGACAAACAGGTGCAAACAATCAAACTCAGTTAAAAAAATCTGCTCATCTTAACAGCTGCAAGCTCTAGATTTGAGTGAAAAATGGGGAAAGAAGAGGAGGCTACATTAGAGCCAAATTGTTAGATACAGCATTCAGGCTTATTAAACATTTGTGCATCTCAACAACTGCCAGCTGACAATTCAACTCTCCAAAAAGCAAACCAAACAAAAAAAAGAAAAAAACAGCTGCAATGGGGTAGTTGACAGCCAGATATTTAGAGACGTTATCCAGGTTTGCTCAAAACTCCACCCTAATTGTTGCATGTAGCAGTTCCGAAAGTATTGCGTAAAGGCACAGGTAAACAGGGGGGACAAAGGCTATCACTTCAGAATGAACTTTTACACATACCATTCGGGCTTGTATAAAAAACATGCATAAAATAAACAGCAAACTGAGAATGCACTCGCCTCTTATGTATTAGACAGTAATGCATAAGTGCAAAGCAAATGATAAGGAGCACAAGTGGCAGAATTAGACAATGTGCAGAAGGCTGAATCGAGCAACTATAAAATTTCGTAGGTGTATGAACAATGCATCAGTGGAAAAGAGGTTACCACAGGCAAAACTTAAACAACTAGCAGCTTCACAATAACTCAGCTGAATGCCAAAACTGGAACTGAGCAATGACCATCAACTGCTCCTGAATAAATATAAATAAAAGAGAATACCCTTCAAAGAGAAGAAACATGAATATCAACACATGATACACTATAACTTCACAAGACAAGTTTCATGCCGAAATATTGCTAAAAACATCAACATCATTTGACCTCACATCCTTATACAAATGAAACAGTCGTTGCATAGGAGAGCAAACTTTGTTCCCAACACATTTATTTCTCGAAATAGCTTATAAGGTACCCACGCGTCAAACTCTCTCACTCAGTCACACGATGCAAATATTTAAACAGAAATATAAAATCTGCATCCTTCCTTCTCTTGGAAGTGTTACCAAGTGCAATTTATCCAAATATTATTATAGTAGTAATACGCTCTCCGATCAAAATGCCTATCATAAACAATTCTTAAAAAACGTCGTCGAACATCTTCAATCTTCGCAGCCTGGCTTGCATACAAGTTTTCCATAGGATAGACCCAAAATGAAGTTTCGGAATGACCAAGGATAAAAACAAACGTTTCAGGCACAACACATATGGAAAGGACGTGTGATGCTTGATATTACTCCTAACTGACTGTATGCCTTTTTACCAAGCTTTTCAATGGGCACATGAAAACGTTGAATTGACAAAAATCCCTAGGCCATGACACCCATCAACCCTTCTCAGGATGCATTGATCTAACATGTAATCATATAAAACACTTGTGCATTTCCTGGTTAGACTCACTACATGTGTTTTAGTAGGATTTAATAATAACTTGTTAACAAGGCACTGATAACGCTGCAAATGTCGGACTGTACAAGGGCACAGTCACACGAGAGTCAACTTTTCGGAACAGCTTGATGTCATCCGCGTAGAGAAGCATTTGGCTATTGCTTACTGAACAAGCGAGGTCGTTAATAAAAACTCTGAACAAAAGTGGACCCAAAATGAATTTTGAGGGACTCCTGTCTTATAAAAAAAGGGTTTAAACAACACCCCACCTACGTTCGGTTGGTTTGGTCAGCTATTTACATAGTGACTAATGAACATGCAAAGGTTGCTGCAAACACCATATGGCAGCAGCTTTTGAAGTAGAAGATTTTGATCCACCAAGTCAAAAGCCTTAGACAGATCGAAGTACATTACATCAACCTGGCTGCGATTGGCGATGATTCAGCTAGTGCTTTCAACAAACATTGTCAGGTTGGTTTAAACCGACCAGATCAAAGTACACTACCTAAATATGGGCGCTATTGGCGATGATTGGGCAAAGTGCATTCAACAACTTGGTCAAGTTGGTTTCAACCGATCAGCCTTTTTGAAATACATGCTGAGCATCTGTTACTACGTAAAAAAAAACATAAATGCCAAATAACGCAATTTTAATAACTTTGGCAAAAGGACTTAGCAAAAACACTGGTCGGTTTTTTGTAACGTCACGCTCATTTTGTAGCTGCGAACATTGAACAGACGGTGAGCACTCGGCTGTAGCAAGTGACATATCGGTAGAGAATGCCCTTGCTCGATTCCAGTTGCTGAAAATTTGATTTTTTTGTTGTTATGGACATACATAGGCATGAATGGGAATCTTCATTTAGCTTTTACAACATCGGACATATCCTGTTGCTAAATAAGCCATCACTCACTTCCAGCGCTTCCACCTCAGCACAACTTCGACGGTTCGGCAGCTTGCGTGATGCCTTTTCTGGCCTGTGGCTGAATACAGATGAAACAGCAGTACTCCTTAGCTTCTTTATGCCGAACTTCCATAGGATGCTTGGCTCAAACTGGTCCTGTGTGAAGTGACACTGCATAGCAGGTGTGATAAAGAACAGGTACAAATTACACCACAAAAAGAAGTCGCTGTCAAGCTACCATTGCAGTCAAGGCCAGCCTTCAGAAAATCAGAGGATTGAATGGAATGACCCGTTATGGAAACAGGTAGAGCGATCTGTCGATGTTAGAAGTGATACACATTGGCAGCAGATTACGAAGTATACTACGAATCTGGAATAAAAGTGTTGAGGTTATTCGTTGCAAAAACTTGTATTACTAGACTGTCTTAACTCTCATTCGAAGCTATTTCAATGCCTTTTAAAACTGAATGCACCACGGTGGCTCAGGAGCTAAGTAAGATGTTGTGCTGCTGAGCCCAAGGACCGATACAGGTCACGGTGGCTGGTTTTCCGATGCAGGCGAAAAGCGAAACGTCCGTGTGTCGAGGTTTCGACGCACGTTGAAGATGCCCAGGCGGACAAAATTAAGCAAGTGAGAGCTAAATGCTCAAAACTGGAGGTGTTCCCAAGAGCTTTTTTTTAAGGCACGGCGTTTCTGTCACGAAGGCTGTCGTGTTTAACACGGCGATCGAGCGGTGTTACGGCTGTGCCGCAGCAGCTGATGCAGTAAAGTAGAAACTCACGTCGCATAGTTTACTCGACTTGGTAGGCTGGAATCTTTTCTTCCTATCCTGTGGAGGCAAACTTTACTGCGTTTGGCGTTGAGCTTGCCAAACGGCGCGGCAAACAACGCCTTGGCTTTGCCCGACTGTGTCGTGCAGTTGAACGCGCAGCAGTCCATCATCTCGCAGCGCCATGCACTCCGGGGCGGGTAGCCTATCCACGAGACCATATATCCTCTTCGTAAGTGTCCCACAATCCCAAGCGACCGTTGCAATTCAGAATGTGTGGCTAGCGCACACACAGAACAGGGAGCACACAGCAACAACGCGGGCTCACAGATCAAGCAAAACAGTTTGATCGATCATGGCGGACGGAAACGGAAAACGCAAGCCGGAACCGGAAATTATTCGAAACCGGAGCAGTAACTAAGCGTGAGCGAATAGCAGGGCGCGTCGGCACATCAATCGTTGTCGCTACTTAGCTAAAGCAGATGAAGGGACTTTAGCTGTGAACAGAGCTGCGGCTAACACCAGCTTACTGTTCGACTTGACTTCCACGATGCTGAGCACTGCGGAAGCAGCGAGCTTCTCGCTCCAGCAGCTACTTGTGACGCAACAGTGAGAATGGGTGAAATGACCTTGAGTGCGGTATTTCGAAGTTACAGCACGTGCATGCAAATGGCCATTGCAAAAGCACCTTCTTAATAAGGTCACATTGATTGATTCATTGATTCATTGGTTGTAGGGTTTAACGCGCCGACGCAACGCATGCGATGAGGGACACCGTAGTGGAAGGCTCCGGATTAATTTTGACCACCTCACACTAAACATTTTTGCAGCCTTAAGGGTGTGGAAAGGGTGCATTCAACATTTACAGCCTTTTTGCATCTTTTAAGCACCCTAATTTAGCTACGGCACCATAACATGAGGGTACTTCAAAATAAAGGGTGTAAAGAGCCGTTTGAAAGGGTGCAGAAGCAGCCGAAAAGGGTGCTGATTGGTATTTATGGCCGATTAGGGTGTTCACCACAGCACCCCATGGTTTGAGTATTAAAACAAAAGGTGCAAATATGCTGCTAGAAGGTGTGAAATTGCACAAAACATGCAAAATGTTTAGATACAACTGTGCACTACATTACGTAGAGTGGATCACAAGATTTATTTAGATGTCTGGGTATACGGGAAGAAAACGCTACTAAATGGCCTCTTGTAGTCCTATAAATAAAGTTTTACGCAAGGCATCGATGTCTTCAACGAAATTGAACTCACCTAAGACTTTGTTCTCCGTATTATTATGCATTAACACTGCTGACGCGATCTCCGCAGTCTTGAATGAGGGTTTCGCATTTTACAATAAACAAAAAAGCACCGAATGATTTTGTAACTGTTCAATAAAATCTTGTGTCACTAACGAAAATTAAAAAAATAAATGGAACACTAAAATAAATCATGAGTGTAACCTTTCGAGAATCGCCGAGGGAAGTTTCAGACATGACGGACTTGACTTACACGTGAAACAAGCATCGCAGGACTTCACAGCCCTGGGCGATTCGCGTACAACAAGATACCACAACTCGCCCTGCGGAACAAGGAAACAACGACAACATCCCGGGAGAAGATTCTCCAAAGGTGAAGAATATTAATACCAGCAGGCGGTGAGCGTTATATACTTTCCATGAACAGCAATATTGCATCGACAGCAAAATAAACCAAGGTTCTGTGTCATAGCTCCGTCTATGCGACAAAAAACGTATTTTAGATGCTGAAAACTACATGCAAACGTTGCGAAATGGGGGAGCAGACGACTGGTAGCAAATTACAGACAACATCTGTTCTGACAGTTTTTTTCAAGGTATTTAGGGAGTAATCTATAATAGACTGTCGACTTTCTTTCTTAAACACAATGTAATTTCCAAGTATCAATATGGTTTCCAAAAATCTTAATTGCATCAGACATATTAGAGCTAAAACAAGGTATCCCGCAAGGCTCCAAGTTAGGCCCGTTACTGTTTATAGTTTATGTAAATGACATCATAAATATAGAAGGTCCGCAAGAACTTGTAATGTATGCGGATGACACTAGCGTTTTCTTCACATCTGATAATATAATTAGACTTCACTCAATGGTAAATGTTTACTTGGAACAATTATCAAATTGGTTATTAGATAATAAATTGCAACTTAACGCTACAAAGACAACTTACATGATATTTAGGCCGTACAAAAAAATGTCGAGAAAGAAATCCCCATTATATTCAATGGAACCAAGTTAAACCGAGTGACAGAACAGAAGTTCTTAGGTGTTTGGTTTCAAGAACAACTTTCGTGGAATACGCATATTGCTCACCTGTCCTCCGAACTATCTAAAAGTATAGGTCTCATATATAGAATCGGCCATTTGATACCACTATGGTTGAAACATAACTTATACAATGCTCTCATTTATTCGAAACTATTCTACGGGATTTTGGTGTGGGGGACCACAACTAAAACTAATTATAAGAGGTTCATTGTATTGCAAAAAATAATTTGCATATATATTTCGATTATCGCGTCTGTTACGCAGATTTGAGTACAAGTCCTTTATTTAATGAATATTCAATGCTTTGAGCTGACCAAATATATTTCATGAAGGTTCTGCACACCATTTATAAGCAAAAGACCCACAGGTCACAGGAGTGTTATTTAGGAAAACACTCGCAATACTGATATATAATTAAGGGTTCGAAGTATATGTCTGCATGTTCCCCTAAAGGTAGAAATTAAAAAACAATTACAACAAAAATATATTATACGTAATTGTGACATAGTAGTGTAACTGATGAAAGTTCATGCGTACGAATTACTGCGTTTATGTGTACATTGTGATCCCTTTCTGAATTTGAGACCTATGCTTAGTATAATACATAAGAAGTGCATTAATGACTTTACTTTGTGCTACTTCTCTATTACGATTCTGCTATCATGGTTAAATTTGTGAACAGACGTGTTGTTATGTACACGGTAAATGGGGTGGCTGATGCCTCTGTCAGGCCACGTTCGCCTTTAGTCTCAGCCTCTCCTTGGTTTTTGCCCAGAAAAAAAATCAAATAAAAAAATAAATAAAAATTTGAGGCGTTTACAATGGGCTCTCTCTTTGCCAATTCAGTATATTGCAGCGGCGGCACCGACGTTGAAAGAGGAAAAAATATCAGCCCTTGCTTATTACGCACATCGACATAATAACACTCCCCCTTCCACTTTTTTTTCTACAGCCTTGCACGGACCACAGCACAACCTTGAACTGTGACATCTGTATCATCATTCCGTCATACCCTCTTCCTCTCCAGCCCCAACAGCCCCCTCTGACAACAGTCATTCTCTTCGCTTAGTGGAGTTATAACTTACTAACAATCACAATTTTATAACACTTTTATTGTTAGCGACCGTCAATAATGTGTACAAATGCAATAAACAGACCACCTAGTCTCTCCTGCACAAAGAACGCTTGAGAACAAGGCAGATATTAAAAGAAAACAAAAGTTGTGGAGGGAGGGAGCATGAAATCGGGCGATAAATAAACAGACGCCAAATATTACTACGATTACTTACACTAAACTCTACCAAATTTCATTGCACAGTGTTATCTCGCCAGCTGCTGCTTTCTTTATCGTTCAAATGGAGCACAAAAAAACTTGACGTTGTTCGTTGTTGCATAGGTTTTTGTGTTTGTGAACCTTAAAAATCTGATTGTCTTTATTATAACACACACAACAAATATAAAACTCATACTGCTGAATGTGTAAGTCCCTTTTATATTCAGTAAAAGAGGCAATTATTTATTATTGTCGTTTTAAATTGTTTACGCAACCCCCTGCCAATGGCCGATACCCTGAGTACGGCGTGCGGCGGCGCGGCTGTAACAGTTACCTTGAATCGTCCCGTGACCCGTCTGGCGTAGATTGTGATCTGTGGTGTACTGTGCCGTTAAACAAGCGCAGTTATTAGGGTTAATTGGGTCCCTCGTCGTTTTCGGTTATGGCTGTCGTGTTCGACTTCGCGAAGAAGTATTTGAGAACAACTTTGCCACCTGAAGACAGCTAATTTCATTTGGCACCTGCCCCTGAACGTCGCTCGCTCTTCTGCGTCGTTTCCTGTCAAGTAAGCTGTCTCGTCACATTGGCCGCCTTTCTTGTCCCTGGATGTCGTTTGTAGCGGTCATCGCCGCTTTAAGGATTCGTTAACAGGAGCCCGCGTGTGTGTGAATTTTTAACTGAACTGGCTAGGTAGAACCTAGAGGGCTAGTCTCTGGAAAGGCGATGTGCGAAGTAGATTGTAGTGCTTACATGGAGCGCTAAACGCAGTCGTGATACACTTAGTAACATTTCCTATTCCGCAGCACTATATTGAACAGGTTCAGAGTTCACCACTGCGAACTACGCCTTACGCGTAGTTTATCAGAACACAGGCGGCTACTCCTCTAAGCTGCGCTGCGCAGCGTTTACGGCTTCGTTAATCACCGCCGTCATTTGTGCCATGTTGAGAATGGCGAGGGAGAATCGTTTGCGAGCAAGTGTGTGCGCCTCGCAAGCTTCGTTGCGTTTGCGGCGAGCCACCTCGCCATATTCATGGGGGTCAGCGCGAACGCAAACAACACACAAAGAAGACAATAGACGACACAGGCGCTGTTCTCTTGTTTGTATGTTGTTTCCGTTCGCGCTGACCACCATGAATACTATCCAATTCGTCCAATTTGCCACCTCACCATATGTACGGTGCCGCTGTATGCGGACATTGATTATGCTGAATTTTGTGTTGCCCGAGTTGTAACACTCGTGCACCCAATCATTTAAATTCTTGCATGCGTGGTAATCATGTGTCAATCTGTTTTAGACCTCTGGACGGTCTGAGCACATCACGTCCCTCCATTCAACCGGAAAAGAGCCACAAGCATTGTCAGCAGTGTTTCGCCAAGAGAGCATAAGTTTTCAAACACAGTTTTGGAAGCACAGTTGGCTATAATAGTTGAATAATGTTGGATCACTTGATTGTACAAGATTGTCTCCCTGTAACATTTATTGGTGTTTCATGCATAACCTAACATGTAGCCACTAAATGGCAACCTTGATTGTTGGTTTCGGAAAACTCAAAATTTCGCCCAAACTCATAGTGTGGGCTTAGCAGTTATTCACCATGTATACGAACTTTCTGGTGTTAGTCATGTTTACAATAACCATATTTCTTAGGTGTTCAGGGAAATCAGAATAAGAAATCAGAAAAGGTTTATTGTGCAAAATTCAGACGACATGTGCAAGATATACAGAAAGAGGTCCCATAGCCAGAGACTGTAAAGAGACCTCTTGTACAATGTAGAAGTGAAAAAAATTGTAATGTATCTAGCAGAGAGACAGAACTACAGTAAACTGCAATTGAGACAAATAAAGTAAGAAAATACGTTTGTAACCTCACAGAAACAATTGAAAACCAAGAATAACACCCTTATTACATAAACAAGTGCTTACAGAACGCCACTCACAATGATCAAGAAACAATTAAGAAACAGAAAAACAGGCTTAGTTTGTTGACATGATATAATTTTTTAACTTCGATTTAAGTACATTCAAGGAGCGGGATGCTTTAATGTCAGAAGGAAACTATTCCAAAAAGAAATTCCAGAAAAATAAACGATTTGGTTGCCGTATTTAGTGCGAACTTTTGGCAAGAGAAAGTTATTGTTTAAGGGCAAACCTTGTGACATTCCTATTTGAAGGAATCGCATTTAAGTGCAAAAAGGTTATTACTTTTGTAGTTTAGTCTTGTATAAAGCCAGACCAGTTGTTCTGTTTCAGCCATTTTTTGGATGTTTATCATGTGAATGACTAGTACTTGCAGTTCACTTTCCCAGATAGTTATGTAAGTGACTGTACCATATAAAAAGGCCTGATTGGGGTTCTGAAGGCTGCGATTTACGCACGCTAGTGCTGGACCACCAATAAAGGAACATCCTTCCACAAGAAAAAGATTTCAAAGTGTAAAGTATCAGCTTCATTATCCTTAACTAGACCGTGCTAATTGCAAAGGCTGGGGCTTTTCCTGAAAGCACTGTGGATGTTATGAGCTGACCAGCTCAGAGGAAAACCACTCAAACACATCTGCCAAGGCCGTTGCTGCTCCAAGATGCGTGCAAGCATTAGTCTGCTCAGCAATACCTTACACCTTTTTTTATGCAACCGATGTGCATACCCCACATACTCTTGATTGGGCGTGTGCTCATTCTTTGTTGCATCCACCACATTCATTCATCACGTTATTTTGGGAATAGTAGAATCCAGCATTTGCGGGCAAGATACGAGAGCTTGAACACAACCAAATTGCCCGCAATGAGTTTTCAAAGATCACCAGCTGAAGGTACTGAAGGGAAGAGTAAGCTACACGCCTAAAAACTATACCTGATTAGGGTTTATATGAAGCATAGTTCGCGTTATGAGTCTTTCTCTCCCTTTCGTGTTTTGAACTTTTTTAAAGAACAAAAAAGTGTCATTTAAAGGTGGCACGTCGTTCCCTGCCGATTTCTGATGCCTGATTAAGTTTGTGGGCATAAATTTAGCAGATTGCTCACATGTCTAACGTGTATCTGTGCTTGAGCAGTCAAAAGGTGATGTTAGCAGTGAAGCAGGTGAAACTGGTAGTTTGATTGTAGTTGTTGCAGATTACCTACGTTGCTTTTTATTCCTAGAAAAGCAAAATGGAGGTAACCCTGCCATTTGTTCGGTATTGCTGCATTTAATTATGCTCGTACGATAGTAGAACCTGCAGGAGTTCAGCTGCTTGTTAAAGGCGAAATAAACAGTCGTACAAAAAGAAGAGGTCTACTAAATAAAAATATCTTCACAATCGCAGGTTGCCAAGGATCCACCTACCAACTTGCATCCCCATGGGTTCTGCTGGCGGGAGCGGCACATGGCGCATTTTTCAGCTTCTCAAAATTTGTGATCAAGGGCTGCCCCAAGTGAAGGATGCCTCAGACGGATCTTCTGTTTTAATGCCTCAATTTAGCGTGCTCAGCACCTAACTTACTCGCAAGGCGTTTTAAATATTCATCACCCTAGAGGGCATGTTACCTTCGTCTTGGGTGGAACGTGGCTGCAATCAAATTATTTGTGACAGAAACAAGTCATTGAGGTCCTTGTTGAGTGTGCCTGCTTCTGAAATGACATTTTCATTTGGCTGATTTCTGTCTAAATATTACAATTTGTGAACAAAATATAATAAAATTCATGATTAGTGGTATGACAGTGCAGGAAAAAAATGTCAACATAGGTATTAAGGAGCCCCTGATATTTCAGGTCATTGGCTGGTCAGCAATAAAACAGAACGGAAAATTGTTTAAAGTAAAATCAAATATTCGTTGTCACCAGTGCATGACTCGTAGTAAAAGCTATCTGGTCTCCCAATTTCGACTGAGACAGGAATGTCAATAAAAAAGGAAATAAACTAGACAGCTTGCTACAATAAACCAGTTCAAAGAGTCTTCAATGTCTATGAAGTGGTGAATCAGGTGGGATAGTTAGTTCGTCAGTGGGTTTACACACCAAATTTGAGGGGACACACATGCCCTCTTAACAATGAAATAATGGAAATGCGTAGTGGCTATGCACAAGTCATCGTTTTGATTAGTTGCCTTGATGAATACGATCTTTTGTCGCAGTATTTTAGGTAGCTCACTCGCACATTATTCCTTTGGTTTTTGGACATTTTGGAGTGTCCAGTGATTTCTCGTTCTATTTCTTATTCTCATAGCAACTTTAAATTATGTCAGGAGTCTCGTAATGAGTTTCTTACTATAATAGAGCACTACTGTGTGCATGAAGGCAGCCTAAATTAAAAAAATGGCCGCCTTGCCTTTGCTTAGAGGGGCGATGCAGACCAAACACAAGTTTGGTTTATTCGAAAGATTGCCTCGTTAGAATCATAGTGACACCAATCATAACGCGCACTTCACTCGAATAAGCTGTATAATTAGGAAAACGGAATGGCCATGTTACCCACTAGCTCATTTCCCACAACAGGACCTATGATGTCACATGTACCTAGCTGTGCGATTTGCTGGTGCTGGCAAAAGCAAACAAAATAGGGCAGAGCTTATAACGTTGCCGAACGAGCTATTTGCACCTAAATGCAATGAATTTAATTTTACAGCAGTAAGAATGGTGGGTAAACAATAAAGTTACGAAAATACACGTAAACATATAAGTACCGAGCGCGCACTGTTGTTGGTACTGTGTGCACTATTAACGTTAACAGGGCATCTTTTGGGGCTAGTTGGTTTTGCATAGCTTGAATGGAAAGCGCTTAAACTTTGACTGGTAAACAAGGACGAGAAAAACTACAACACAGGACGAAGCGAAGCCCTGTGTTGTAGTTTTTCTCGTCCTTGTTTACCAGTCAAAGTTTAAGCGCTTTCCATTCAAGTGTGCACTATGCTTGTTTTAGCTGGATAGCACTCCGCTGCTTGTCAAAATACCCCATGTTTTCACGAAACAATTACTTTCTACAGTAACAAAAACAAGCCAACTGCCAGATACGTCAAAAAGAAAGCAACGGCAGAAAACGCTCTGTGCATAAGTAGGGTAGCTACACCTGCGAAGACTGACAGCTAGCAAGGCTGCAGACCCTGGTGACGCAATAGATGTTTGTTTGATTACACGACAGATGCTTCATTGATCACATCACAAAACATACGATATGGTGGTGTAATCAAAATTTTAACCAAAATAAGTATTCCTCAGTGACTGGCAGCATCATTTCCTGCCGCACAAGCGGTGGGGGCACTATAAAACACCAAATCGTTCGAACAAAACCCAACCATATTTTGTCTGAAGGGCCCCTTTGATGCACTGTATTGTATTTTTTGGTTCCTGTAATGATGTCGCCATGAAGAAACAGCAGTAGATAAAGTTAACGTCAGCGCTTTACCGTGCATTTTTTTTGTGTTTGATGGAAACAAATATAATACTCTAACCAAGGACTTTATCCGAAGCGTTCCCAACGTTTCGGAACCTACTTGGCTCCTTTATTAGCACTGTCTATGTTTGACCAAGGGCAACAGTTTTAAATATAAACTATTTTTTGCAGTAGCGGATTGAAGGATACGGCACAAATAGGGGGTAGGGCACCTACATATCTGTTCATCTTTCCCAGGCTTGCTTGGGTGTGCACTGATTCAAGGAGGACTCTCGAGTAATTCGTTTCGCGGTGTCTATCACCTGCACCTTTCCAAAGTCGGAATGGCCATCTGCTTTTTGCAGTTTTAATCTAATGCACTTGTATGTTAGATTTCATACGTTGCTCTTTTAATTTTGTCACTGATCATTTGTGCTCTTTAATAATCTAGAGGTATTTTGCTCATGGCATCAGTCATCTTACAGTTGACGTAGGTTTGTGGGTGTCGAGACACCTTCCTTTTGAAAATACGGGGTAGTGCCTGCCCTTGGCCTTTTACCATACAGTAGACAGGTACAGGCTGGTTGTGGTAAAGAAAGTTCAGGGGAGGCAGATGGTGATTGGAGGAACATTTTTTGACTAGCGACGTTGACGGAATTAAATTTCGCGGTTGTCGCTACATCGGTAATTACAGCCTCTGCCGCAACGAACAAACTTGGTGGTGCAGCCGTTTTAGGGGCGAAGCTCCTTAAGGCGGGGGTCTGTCCATCCTCGACGTATGTATGTAGCCACCTCTAGTTTAGTTCTTGAATTGTTTACTAGATGGGTGGCTACCTCTAGTTAGTTCTTGGATTGTTTAGATGGCGGTGCTTGTATATGATGAAAAGATGCGCTTGGATTGTTTACTAGATGGCGTGGCTACCTCTAGTTTAGTTCTTGGATTGTTTACTAGATGGCGGGGAGCGTTGTAATAAAATCCGTTCGCTGTTGGCGCGCGCTCGGAGTCGCCGATGGATAAGGCTGCAGATGTGCGAGCCCGCGAGGCAGAAGCGCTCCGTGAAGCTGCGCGACGCCGCCGCCAAGATCCCAGCGTCGAGAACGAGAGGCCGAAGGCGTGTGTCAGGCTGCGCGACGACGCCGC
>JABSTR010003567.1:0-27575 GCA_013339765.2 Haemaphysalis longicornis
GTAGCTAAATCTGTAAAACAACGGGCTCTCGCCCCGTTTCTTTATTAGTTCCAGGTTCTAATCCTGGCGGGGGCACCATTAAAAGTAATTTTTCGGGGAAAGTTTTCTGTTGACACTAACAATCGCGACAGAACCCTTGGGGATAGAGGTAAAGAGAGAGAGAGAAGTAAACTTTATTGAGAATGTCCGGCGGAGGTAGCGGGGAGGACCACGCAGGGTCGCCCGCCACCCGACGTAGTTAAGGCGTCTTCGGGGTGTTGCCTCCCCGACTCCCGCTAGGCCGGCCCGCTGTCGACCTGTGGGGTTTATACCCCCGGTCTCCAGCCGGCTCAGCCCCACGCGTTTGTCGGGCAAGAGCCACCTCGAGCCGCTGGACGGCCTGCAATTGTTCTGTCAAGTCCTGCGATAACACTGCACGAGCTATGTCTTCCGGCAGTCGCCCGGGAGAGGCGACCGCTTCTTCCGGATGTAGGTCACAGTCCCAGAGGATGTGGGTCAAAGTTGCTTTAGCCCTTTTGCACACACTGCACACTTCACTTTCGAACACCTCCGGGCACACGTAACGCGCAAGCGCCGGCGTGAGCACGGATCTAGTTTGAAGTTGTCTGTATAACACCGCCTGTTCGCGTGTCAGTCCCGGGTGGGGCGGGGGCATGGTTCGGCGACCGTACCGGTACCAGCCCAGCACCTCCGCATACCCGAGTAGTGGGTCCGTTTCGTCGTCGTCATCACTGCACATATCACAGTCTTCACAGTCCGCTCCTTCCGCCGAGGCGAGGGCGGGGGGGGCGGCCGCGCGGTTGGTAAGTACTCGCGCGGCGGCGTCCGCCGTCTCGTTGCGGTTGGGATGGCTGCTGAGCCGCTGCCTGTAGTTATTGTATGCGCCGGGAACCACCTCAGATGGGTGGCCGGCACCGAGTCGTTCACTGCACTGCAATGTACCACGCGCACTGCACTGGCACATACTGAGTTGCGGGCGTAGTTCTTGATTGCCGAGCGGGAGTCGCTCAGTATCGTCGAGCACCGACGGTCCGTGAGGGCAAGCGCAATGGCCACTTCTCTGCTTGGCATGCCGACGGTGCCCGGATGCTGCAGGCACTGTACACTTCACCGGTCGTGGCTTTGACCACCACTGCCACGTAAGTGTCTTTTCTGTCTGCGTACTTGGCCGCGTCCACGAAGAGGGCGCCGGTGTCGTTCGCGTACGTGTCTGTAAGGGCCTTGGCTCTTGCGGCACGTCTCCCCGGGTTGTTGTCGGATTGACATTCCGGGGGAGCGGTGTTATCTTGAGCCTTTGTAGGGTTTCCGCCGGTAAGACTCCGGCTTCTTGCTGCTGGGGTGGTGTTGTTGCCCCTGCGAAGCCCAGCCGGGTGAGGATGCTCCTGCCCGTTCTGGTCGTCGAGAGGCGTTCTAGTTGCGCGGTTCGTTGAGCTTCTGCAATCTCTTCGAGGGTGTTGTTGACCCCCAGCTCGAGAAGCCTGGCCGTGCTGGTGCAGTTCAGAAGCCCCAGTGCGGCCTTGTGGGTTTTGCGAATTGCTGCGTTGATTTTGTCTCGTTCTTGCACTTTCCAGTAGTGGAACGCACCGATGTACGCCACGTGACTGGTGGCGAAGGACTGGACCAGTCGGAGGAGGCTTGCTTCCTTCATTCCGTGGTGTCTCGTGGCTACCCTCTTTATGAGACGGGTGGCCGTCCCGAGTTTGGTGATGAGTCGGTCTACTGTGGTGCCGTTGCTTCTGTTGGCCTCCAGGAACATGCCGAGGACCCGGAGCGTCTTGACTTTGGGGATGACGGTGCCGTCTTTCGTGTGAAGAGTCTTCCGTTGCCTGTTTGCGGTACCTTCCCGATGGAGGGATGATCAGCAGTTCGGATTTTTGCGGCGAACACTTGAGGCCCGTACCATCCAGGTGGTCTTCGATGGCGTTCACTGCTGACTGCAGCGTCTCCTCGATGTGGCCGTCACTGCCCCCGGGGACCCACAGCGTGATGTCGTCCGCGTAGATGGTATAGCGGACTTGTGGGACCTCCGAGCAGTCGGTTGGCCACGCCGATCATGACGAGGTTGAAAAGGAGTGGTGATATGACGGAGCCCTGGGGAGTACCGACGCTCCCCAGTGCCCTTTCTGACAGTTGTAAATTTCCCGCTTGGATCTTCACGGTTCGTTCAGACAGGAAGTCCCGGATGTAGTTGTACGAACGTCGTCCCATGCCCAGCCTGGAGACCTGCGCCAAGATGGCCGAGTGGCGCACCTTGTCGAAGGCACTCTGGAGGTCGAGGCCCAGCACCGCCCTGTTGTCGCGGGTGGGGACGGACGAGTCGAGGATCTCGTGTTGCAGCAACAGCATTGCATCTTGGGTGCTGAGCTTCTCCCTGAACCCTAGCATGGTGTCGGGGTGGGGTAGAGGCCTTCGGTTTCTAGGTAGCGTTGCCATCTGTTCCTGAGAACGTGCTCAAGGACCTTTCCCACGCACGATGTAAGAGAGATCGGGCGCAGGTTCTCAATGCTGGGTGGTTTGCCGGGCTTGGGTATCAGGACCGTCCGGGCCGTCTTCCATTGTGGGGGTAGTTTTCCCGCTTGCCAGCATCGGTTGAAGTACTTTGTGAGGGCGGTGACCGCCCCGTCGTTGAGGTTTCGCAGGGCCTTGTTGGGGACCTGGTCCGGGCCGGCAGCAGATTTGCAGTTGAGTTCCTGCAGCACTGCGCGTACCTCCCATTCTTCGATGTCTTGATCGAGGGTCGGGTTGGCCGCGCCTTGGTATTCTTCGTGTTGTTCGGCTGCTGTGCTGGGCAGGTACTTAGCGTTTATCCGCTTGCCCGTTTCTTCCTCTCCCAGCTCTCTGATTGCAGTGAGCATGGTCTGGGACAGTCTGTGCTGTTGGTATCCCCGGGTCGACGTGTCGTCCAGGAGATGTCGAAGGAGTTTCCAGGTTTGACCCTTGTGGAGTTGGCCGTCTGCAGCACTGCATGCCGCGTACCACCTCTGGGTACACAGGTCTTGACTGTACTTCTCGATGGCTCGTCCAAGCTCCGCCACCCGTTTTCGGAGCCTGCGGTTGTGCCGTTGGCGCTTCCACCGACGCTGCATCGACTGTCGCGCTTCTATCATGTGGGCCAGCTTGCTGTCCACTTGCTGTATGTCATCATCAGTGTCCAGCTCTGTGGTCGCTTCGGACGCCGCCTGTTTGATGGCTGAGGTCCATTCGTCGATGTCTGCGATGTCCTGTTGCGTGCCTTCCATGACCGAGCGGAAACGGGCCCAGTCCGTGAGCCTGTGCTTGCGCCTTTGTTCTGCTGTGTGGGGCCTGGCGGTCGGTAGCACCAACTCGAGAATATAGTGGTCGCTGCCCAGGTTATGTCCTGTATTGCTCCACCTGACATCACCCTTGGTCCTGTCTGACACTCGGACGAAGGACAGGTCCGGGTTGGTATCCCTCGTGGTGGATGTGCCGATTCGGGTAGGGGTTGCCGGGTTCGTGTAGAGGATGAAGCCGGCGTTCGTGGCTTCGTCGAGCAGGTCCCGCCCTTTGACTGTTGTGCGACTGTATCCCAGCTCTTTGTGGGGGGGCGTTGAAGTCTCCGCAGATAGCAATTGTTTCGCTCGGAGCCGTCCGTGTCGCTTTGTGCAGGAGAGCCTTGAACTTCTGTTGTCTGTGCGTGGGGTTGCTGTAGACGTTCACGAGCAGGAAGGATTCCTGCCGCTTCTTGCCGATTACCACCTCGGTCGCGCAGTGTTCGATGGTGCTGGCCGAGGAAGTTCTCGTGTTGATGAAGGTGAGTCCCTTTCTCACGAAAGTGCACACGCCCTGCGCCGCTCCCTTACCGCAATCTCGAACGCTGGGGGGCTGGCGTGTGCACGGTAGCCGGGCAAGGACGGTGCATTTTCTGTGTGGGTTTCTTGAATATGATGATGTCCGGTGGTTGTTCGATGCTTAGCAGGTGTTGTGTTGAGGACCGCCTTCCGGCACCGGAACCCGTTGGCGTTCCAGTGCCAGATCTTCAGGCCTGGGCTTGTTGTTGGTGGTGTGCTGGCCATGTTGGTGGACGCGGTTGGGCGGTGGGGTTGCAGGTGTTTGCCACGTCATCGTCGCGGCCAAGCTTGCGGTAGAGAAATTCTTGGAGTGCGTCGAGACGGCGCTCGACGGCGGTAAAGCGGGCGTTTACACGGTGCTCGAAGGCGTCCATCCGTTTCTCGAGTCTGTCGATTCGTTCAGTACAGCGGCGGAGACGCACAGCGAAGCTGATTCCGTTCTTTGCTCGTGGTTCCTGCTCTTCGTTGGGCGATTGGGGGGGTTCGTCTTCCTGCTCCTCCATGTCGATTTCGGGGGAGGGTGATCGTGGAGTCTTCGCCTCGGGTTTCGGTGCTTTCATGCTGGGTTGTGGAGCTTGTGAATTCGACGGTTGGCTTACCGGTTGCGTCGCTGCTGTTGTGGTTGTTGCTGATGCCGTGGTGTCAGCGACTGGGGGCGGGGAACTCGGCCCTGTTCCCACGTAGGCTGGGTTGATGCTGGCGGCGTCGGACGTTCGCGTTGCTGTTGCGGGTTACTCAGGTGTCTCAGCGCCTCTTCAAGGCGCTGGTCCAGGCGCCTGATTTCTGCCTTGAGGCTAGCGTTTTCTTTTTGTAAGGCTTGCATCGCGTCTTTCGGCTGTGACGATTTATCCCGGCGTTGCTTGGAGTTCATGACGACGTCGGTCCACGTGACTCTTTCGCGGGAGCGGGATTCTTTGCGACCGTTTGCGCTGGCGCGCCGTTTGCTTCTGCTCCTGCTTTCCCGCCTCCTCGATGTGTCTCGATCGGGGTGGGCGGAGCTTGGCTGCGTGCAGCTGCGGCTTCGTCCTCTGCGACCTTGAGGCTCGAGAAGCGGAAGATTGGCGGGATTTCTGCTCGGAACATGCGCTCGCTTTGGTGACGTCAGCTTGGTTCGTTCCCAGCGACGCTTCTTAAGCAGGTAAGGCATCTTGAAGCGATTGGTACAGCCAGGCGCTCCGGATGGGTGCTGTCCACCGCACAGTTTACAATGGGGTTTACACTCTTCTGTGTGATTTTCGCCCGGATTTGGCTTGCCGCAAGCGAAGCCTACTTTCGTCTGCGGCTGTGGGCATACATCTTGGCGGTGGCCTATCTTGCCGCATTGTCGGCACACCTGATGATGTTGGCGGTAAAGGCTGCAGCGCACGAGTACGGCGCCATACTTTACGGTTGCAGGTACCTTGTGGCCTTGAAATAGGACGATCACCGCGTCGGAGTCCCCTATTCTGTGGGCGTCAATTGCCGTGGGGTTGCACGTGTTGACCACGTTAGCCCTAATGTCGTCGGGGGTGTCCGTGGCTGCTATATTGTAAATTACTCCTTTAGCGGTGCCGTGTGGTACCGCATGGTAGGCATTGACTTCAAATACTTGATCTCCGATGTTAAGCGTGCGTAGTTGAGCGTATCTCATTGCTCGTTGCTCGCTTGGGGTGCTGAGCACTATAATGTTTTGCGCCACGTTAGCGCACACTGTGTCTTGCAGGGTTTCCTCTCGTGATGTGCCTGTTGCAGCCATAATTGCCGTCATGAGTGCCGAACCTTCCACGCGGCCGGTATTGAGCCCGCCTCGGGGCTGTACAGTGACTTTATGCTCGTCTCTGGGAATATTCGCCGGCATGTGGGCGGCCTTCGTCATGCTTGCAGTAACTCTTCGCGCGAATTGCGCCTGGGAAGATCGTGGTCATGCTTCTTGGCGGTAGACTCAACGTTAGCACGTAGCGGTGGGGTTTCTCGATGCGGCTGCGCGCGTCTCGTGGCGAGAGTCCACCCCGCGGTGTCGCTCGCCTGTAGGTCCTCGCCGGGGACCACGACGACGGTGCGTCCGTCTCGTTGGCCCAGTTGCAAGTGGAGATGCTGGTGCTATTCGCTTTCGTGATCGGGCTCGTTCTCCGTAGCCATCGCTGAGGCCATGTCCCGCGAGGCGGTGACGATGGTGGGGCCGATGGCGTGCGGCCGAGCGCGTGCCTCGGATGGAGATGCATCGGCGGCACGTGACGGCGGCGGTGGTGGCGGTGATCGCGCCGTTGCCATGGCAGCAGATTGGAACTCCATTGTTAGGCTTAGCGGGCGTCGGGCATGACTGCTGCCTTCGGGAGGTCGGTTTGCAGTGCAAAAACGGTCAAATGCGGCAATTGAGGCACGAAAATGATCCACGAGACTTGCCGAATAGTGTGAACTGGACGGTTCAGGTCACAGCGTCGATGACCTGGTAGGAAGAGCGTAGATTCTGCAGCTCGGGACGATCATCATCATCGTCCCCGGCAGAACGGACATGTGTTCTCGTGTTCGCCAGGGTACATTTTGTGCATAAGCGCCGGGTGTGCGAGCGACCCTGCCTGTAAGCGGCGCAATATCGTCTGCTGCCGTTTGCTTAGTTGCATGTGCTGCTTCGGAAGTCTCGCTCTATATCCTTTGTATAGGCGCAGTATAACTTAGGTTCGTAACGATGTTGTACTGCCTGCCTTCCACCATATGACATGCCGTCACCCACTCTCGCCCTCCTCCGCAACATCTCTCTGTGTGGCTATAACTAAACTTCGGCCAGCCAGCCAAGTGCCTGTCTTCACCCAAGTGGACGATGGAACTACGTTATTCCAGTTCTCGGATGAGATGCGTTGCCGCCACGTCAGTCGTCTGGCCACGAGTACATCAGTCACTCCCGTGACACCCGTCGCAAACATAGCCATCGTATCAGTCTCCGACTCGTGAGCCGTCTTGATTAGAGATCGCTCGGGGGTAACAGTGTACATTCTACGGGCAAATTTGATTAAGAGCACTGAAACCTTGGCGATGGACGCCTTTGGATGCAAGTCTCCCAAAGACCCTACATTCATTATCATTGTGCGGGATTTTAGTACCGCGATTTAGCACCGGGAAGAAGACTGGCTCATCACAATCATGCTCCAACGGTTTGTTGTAAAGTGTTACAGCCTTATGTCTCGACTACTTGCCACCGGTCGTCCGCCGATTTTACCTTTGAGAAGGGCGTGACGAGTGTTGAAGGGGCAATGTAGAGAAAATGGCGGTTTGTCTTATTCAAAGAATTTGGTGCTTCAAAGTACTATCCCTGCTGGCCGAGCAACAGATGACGTTTTATTTCCTGGCAAATTAAAAACCTAAGCCAAAAGTCTGATTAAGTCGAGTATGAGTTTCGTGACTTCAGCAGTGATATAATATGTGGATGGGCATAAGCTCAAATTGGTGTATTGCTAGATTAGTGAATTGCAAGTACTGCTAGATGTCGCAGGAATACCGCCTAAGGACAGCTGCTAGCTTTTGTCTGTACTTGTACCTGGGGCACAGTTGGTGAAAATCGTTTCCTGAATTATTGGATATGACAAGACAAACAAGGTCACATCAGAGCAGAGTCGATTATGGCAGTTGGCGACTTTCGTGTTAGACAAGGGGAGTGGGCTCGATGGTTCTGTTAGAAAGCGCCGTTCGGCACAGTGCCGCAGCAGTTGTTTCTCCCTTTGTGTGTTCATTCATTACTTCCATTGCTCACCCAGAAGTCTTAATGCTGCAAAATGAACGGGAACAAAATTCATTCTCAAGTAGCTCGTTCTGCAGTTCTATATTACCTGTTTAATTTGCTAGCTTTGGTTTTTTCATGCGGCAGCCGATCACGCCACGTGGCCCATATTATGTCGCAAGTTTAGTACTGTGAAGTGACTGATGGTTGGTATGCCTATTTCCGTGTTTCTTCATTTTATAGCTTATTTGAGAAATATTTACTGAAAATGTGGCATCCGTGTTATTTTAACGAGGCAAGTTTGGTTGAACGTATTTGAATTTTGCATTCATGGCCCGCTTGATATTCAAGCAATATCCGTGACCCAAAAGGATCAGAAGGTACTAGTGAAAGTGGTTACCAAGTAGAGAACGATGCCTAAGAGCCCGGTACACTGTTTTTATAGTTGCGCATAGTCATATCATATCGTATAGACCGACATAATCTTCCCAAATAGAACTTTGCTGGTCTTCCTTCATCACAATAGTAAAAGTGCTATCGAATTTGTTTTTAATGACATGACGCCCGTCCGATGTCAGCCTTGAACTACATTCTTCCCTGCACAAGTGGACAAGTCTCCGTTGCTTTCTGACGTAGAAGGTGCGGCGTGGCTTTTCGCCAATTACAGCATTCCTGCAATCGATTCATAAAAAAAAACTTTACTTGTTGCGTACACTATTCCTGAAAAGGTATTTAATGTATTGAGCAATTATGAGCTTCCTCAGCTCCTCGATTGCATCACCGCAGCATGACGTAGTGGCGTAGTTTATCGCAGTTTGAAAGCAGAGCTCGTCGTTCCTAAACCAAACCCTTGCAAGCCAGCAATTGCATTACAAGACCTCCAACGAATGTCACTTACGTCGGCGCGTCGCAAGCTTGCAGAGGGAATCATAGCCACTCGCTTCTCATTAGGCTTAGATAAACTTGCGCACAAGCCGCTTTCGCCCATTCATAAGCAGGGACGGAGGTCGGGCTTACTAATTTAGTAGCATCAAACTTGCCATGAGCCACTAGTCATGGTGTACATACCGTCCTGACAACGGTGTACTCGCTTGTTCGCATGTTTGATGTTGAGACTTTATTGCGTCGGTTTTAGGGGCGAAACTCCTCTTTCTCGGGCCCTGTCCCGGCCGTACACGGCACATTGTACACGGCACATTGATGATGATTGTGGCTGGATCCCCCTAGGGATTGGCCAACCAAAGATTGGCCGAAGAGGTCATAACGTTCAACGCGTTCGTTGCTACCCAACATGGGGGAGAGGAAGAAGAAGAGGTTGTCGTTCGTTTGCCTGCGAGCTCAAGACTCTTGCTCGGGCCCTGCCCGGTCTCTCCTTGCTGCCATACACGGCGGAATGATGAGGATTGTGGCAGGATCCCCCTAGGGATTGGCCAACCAAAGATTGGCCGAAGAGGTCATAACGTTCAACGCGTTCGTTGCTACCCAACATGGGGGAGAGGAAGAAGAAGAGGTTGTCGTTCGTTTGCCTGCGAGCTCAAGACTCTTGCTCGGGCCCTGCCCGGTCTCTCCTTGCTGCCATACACGGCGGAATGATGAGGATTGTGGCAGGACCCCCCTAGGGATTGGCCAACCAAAGATTGGCCGAAGAGGTCATAACGTTCAACGCGTTCGTTGCTACCCAACATGGGGGAGAGGAAGAAGAAGAGGTTGTCGTTCGTTTGCCTGCGAGCTCAAGACTCTTGCTCGGGCCCTGCCCGGTCTCTCCTTGCTGCCATACACGGCGGAATGATGAGGATTGTGGCAGGATCCCCCTAGGGATTGGCCAACCAAAGATTGGCCGAAGAGGTCATAACGTTCAACGCGTTCGTTGCTACCCAACAAGGGAGAGAGGAAGAAGAAGAGGTTGTTGGTCGTCGCCTGCGAGCTCAAGACACGTACCGGGAAAACGCGACACAAGACGCTCTGCAGAAGGCGACAGACAAGGTGGCTAAAATGTCACACACCGGGTTCGCCAAGTTACTCATGGAGATTCTCATCCTCCCAAACTAAGCCCTACATAATCACCAGAAATATCGACGTCGTCGACGGGTTTGTCAATGGAGCGGTGAAAAGCTTGACGTGTCGAGTCTGTATATGATGTGTGGGCGAATTTTTCACGGTTTTGCCGATAAGCATTTTAGCTTCGCCCCTCTCATCATCATTCACTTCGTGCAGATGGCGGGATTTTTTTCTTAAATCTTTATTCGCCATATCAAGAGAGATTTTTAAATGTAAAAATATTTTTATGAATATTTCAATGAACTCCATAAAATTTTAAACGTTTAGGTGAAAGCAAGAGCTGTGGAAGCACAGCTCGAAATGTGAAGCTATTTAAAGCTTTTTTTCTGGAAAATTGTTTCATGTAAATTGACACAGCCTTGCTGTTGAAGGTACGGCTTTTTTTACTGCAAACAGGCTTGTTTTCTTTCAACTCAACTCAACTTTATTTACCAAGAAGGGAATACATTTTTGATTTGCAATACATCATCTGGGTCCATCGCAACCTTGCTTGTGGCGGGCCCATGCAATAAATACATCATATTGTAGCAACTCAGCCTTTAAAGTAACTCAATACGGACAACAAAACAAAAGCGGTCGTCAGAACCGTAACACACCGTACACATCAATGTACTTAAACATAGCACATATACAATCATACATGCGCATGCATACAAGTGCAGATACTCTTACATAGACATATATATGCTCACGTGAAAGAGAAGCAACGGCAAATCTTCTCTCGCAGCTGAATGTAGCCCATATTTTTGTCCAGGACCAATCATTTAAAAAGAGAATATACATGTTTTACAGGTGGTAAACTTAGTTATATGGAGGTCAGGCTAGCGATTCGAAATTGTTACCTTTGATACTGATTTTCAATGCTCGAGAAAAATTGCGGCTTTCTTTAACGTCAACAGAAATATATGGAGAACATAGTGGAAATCGGAACGTCTGTCGGCTGCGGGCATCAGGTCTGTTTTCGCCAGGGATGCTGTTTAGCTGGTGCTGGGCAAGCGAACGTGCGCATGAAAACCTCACCTTAGATGACATCATCGCGTGCAGCATCACTCAAACTTCGACAATGCTCTGCGAAAAGTTCGTGGCGTTATCTCTCGCATGCTCACCTTCTCGCCAGTTGACCTGCGTTCGGTCCTCAAGTGGGTAGCACAGAGAAAATCGCACTACAGACGCCCCGTTTAGGTAGCCTGTTGCCACAGGCTTTAGCGCAGGCTAACGTGGTTCACTCTGGGGAGATGGGAACGCCAGCGGACAAAACGATCCGCGCCTGCCAATCATGGACACCATTCAGCGGCAACTTTGGAAATCCATGTGAGGTGCTACAGCCAGGCGTGCTATTCCAGAAGGCCCGAGTTTCAGCGACATTCGGGTAAGGCGGAGCTGCGGTGGTAATAATAAGGTCATGACAATACTTCGGTGTAGCGTTAAAATGCTTTAAAATATGATTTATGCTAGTTGCTGGTTATTGAGGTGACGCAATCGGCCCAGGGCAGCGCGCTCCGACGATGCGCGACTAGGGCGTGGCGCCTCTTTCAGTGGCTTCTCTCGCGCTACTGCTGCACTGATGGCTTCTGGGGGCAAGCAAGTCCAACTACTTCATTTTGTTGTACTTTTACTTTATAAACCTGTATTTACTACAAAGTTCATTTTATTTTTTATTCCAGGCATTCATCTGCGCTTTTGGTTTGAAGTGTTTCGTCCTAAGAAGTAGTTTGTGCCGTTGGTGGCAGACGGCGCAGTCGCGTGCCTATGGCCGACTGGCAAAAAAAGAAATCGGGGATGAAGCGCGCCACATTCAAAAGAGTTGCTGCTCGTATCACGTTATAGAAACCCCAAGCTTCTCCACACAAAATTTCCTCGGCGAGGTGCAGCCTGCTTACGTGCTTTTAAGGCGTAAGCCTGGCGATACCAATTAGCAACTTCTTTACTAATACATTGTACTTGCGCCTTTTCCCTCGCCTTTGTTTCTTACTCTTTTGGCATGAATTAATTTTAACGGCTTCTTTTCTGCTTTACGCGTTTGCGACAGTTTCGTCTATTTCATTTGTTCGTCTTAAGCCCGTTCTACATGGAGCGAATTTCGCCTGCGAATCCGCTGGAACGAACATTCGCACTTGCGAAGTTCGCAATGCCTGGAATTGTCGTCTATATGGGGCCTGCGAACGCCGCGATTTTCGCATTTCAGATGCGCCTTGTTTCCAGACTGAATTAAGTTTGCCACCAGCAAAGGTTGTTGTGATTTTAACAAGGGTGGTTTTATTTTACTTTCTTGGCAAGTTGTTTCTGCCTGAATTGCGGTTAATGTAAGTTTAGTTGCGTTTTTATATAAGAATCGCCAATTCTTTATCAATATGCGCACACACAACAGAAAAGACAAACGTTTTGGTGTGCCCACGCTTTTGTCGCGCTCGTACAAGCAACGCCATCTAGTTTCCAAGCGTGCAAGTGGTGCCGAGCTGTGCTCCTATTGGCCGCAGGTCCGGCCCCTCTACGCCGCACACGCCGCACGAGCGGCGTTTGCTCGACCGCTTCAAATGTTTGGCACTTTGCCGCAGCAACGAAAAAAGGTGGTTTTGCCGCACGAGCGGCGCCGCATCAGCGAATTCGCAGGCGAAATCGCTCCATGTAGTACGGGCTTTAGTGTGCAAGCAGACTGGAACACACCACAGCCTCCCTAGCATCGGGGTTCGACGAGGGTGGTGTGCACCAGTCCTACTCCCATGACATCATGTTCAGGCTTCACGCTCCACGCACTATTCTACAAATTTTACATTTCAAATTCACAGTGTTATGATTTTAGCAAACCGGGCACGTTGGTTCCTCGTACCTCCCAATTGCGGGCGGATCCCCAAGTGGCCATGTGTTACAAAGGAAGGAATGGCAACAAGGACAACAACTTTTCACAATTGTTTGCTTTATGTAATTTGCTCTTCCCCGCTCTTGCACGAAGAAGCACTCCACAGTCGGTTTTTTTTCTCGTACAGTTCCATCCCCTCACAACCATCTCTTCGTTCATGCCCATCCCACTCCCGCTTGCCCTCCCCCTGGCGTCACGTGGTTACTTTAATTCTTGGCTCTCCCCTTTATTCGCTTTTCTTCCTCTGCTTCCTGCCATATGACGGTGTCACCTAAAAAAACCCGTTGAAATGTGTGCAGATCGTCTCTGAAAATAGGCACGCCCCATTTAGAGTATTGTAGCGAGGGTAATGAACGGATGCAACAGCCCATCAAGCTATTGGGGTATGCGCCGTACCAGCATCAACAATGTAGAAAAGAAATGTAGGATTATGCCCAATCCAGCTGCGTGGATATGCGCCAAAGACCTGCCAGGAGAAGAAGATGAACCCCATAAGGTGCATGCGTGAAAAATGAGCTGGCTTATCTCCACGATCGGGCCTGCGTCGGCTTCACCCCTGCGAAAAAACCACCTAAACCAGCTATCGGTGCGTCGACTGACGCCCTGACACTGTATGTAATACGTAATAAGCTATCCTACCAGTAAAGTTTTCACAGGGAAATGCGCGTCACCCGACCCCTCGAGGGAGACGGTCTGCCGCTCTGATGACAAACAAAACGCATGGTCATCCAACGCCTCGTTCGGAACTGTTTTGCGAGCAAACGATAACTTAAGCGCAAGCTCCGGCTGCTCAAGGATAGACGTGCGGTAAGAACCCGCGGAAGCCATGTCCGCCAAACCACCTAAAAGAAAGGTGAGGGCTGGGAAACACCGTCTCCAGTGATCATATTGCCCACACACCGGCTTACGGCTGACTGGTGCCGGTCGATGGTGAGGTCGCCACCAACCCTTCTGTGGAAGCTGGCCGTCGCGTAAAACCGCAGCGTACACTACACTTGATTCTCGATAATCATGGAGATAAAGCCGCCTTTAAGTCATCGCAAACGGGGGTCTGTCGCCACACGACTGCACAACGAATGCGCAGCACCTTTTGTGAGATAGAAACGAGCTCGAAACTACTCCTTCGTTGAAAAAACCTGTCAGGGTAGAACTATGCCTCCTACGGCATCAATAAAAAAAACACGCTGCAGCAGCAGCCGCCTCAGGCGTCCCGCGTTCAACATGGCCGTAAAAACCATGCCCGAGTTTCCTCCAGGTTCTAATGTCAGCCAAACACACCCAGCCCATTCTTGGGCGCGGCGTAACAATCGAAGCCACACGCACCCATTGCGTACCCTTTGTGTGGGTGTAGCGTCGTAGTCACGAAGTCGTCATTTGATTGCCGCTAGCAGCGACAAGAACTTGGCACAAAACAGAAATGAAGTCCCCTGGCCACCGTCAGCCAATGGTGCCACACTCGCGGGGTTGTGCGGTCCGAACTGAAGTTCCCTAATGGACGAGTCAAGACGACACGGTTTTCTCATCATACACCATGAAAACACAGTCGATTATAAATGACACAACTTCAACATCTAAAACCCACTCGCCAATGCTCGAACCCGCTCTTGGCACGGGACGATTTTCAAATAAGCGCCCGCCCTGCACACTCACGCAAGCCGTAAACAAAAGCCATATTTGATAGTCGGGAGCAAGGCACGTTTTGTTCGCTACAGTGGACCCCTTTGATTACATGGTTTCTGCTTTCGCAGATATGTACTGGGGCTGCCCTCAGTCCACGTAGCAAACGTAATTCAGTGGAACAGCAGAACATCAAGAAAAACGGACCGCCCCGCGGAAGGCGTGGCCAATAGTTGGGCTGGCGATTTCAAGGTAGCAGTGGGATTATCTAGTTTATGCTAGGGAATAAACATTGCAAAGCGATTTCAGATGGGGCTGCAAGCGGGCGATAGCACAAGCCGTGCTTTATCAACGTAAGTTGCCCCAATACAGCGCGCTGAATAAGCCAGACGTGCTGCGCGCAATTCCGGCGGTTTCGCTCGGTCGTGTATCGAATCCCCCACTATCACTACTTTCATAACGCAAGCAGCTGGAAACTCCGGAGTAGGCGGAATTCGGGCCTTTTGGAATAGTGCCCCAGGTCTCCGACGAAGGGAGAGATGGGGTAACAGAACAGCGTCACTCCAATTCCAGAGGAAGTGCACTGCGAATGCCGCCGCGCCAAAGAGAAGCGAAGCGAAGTATTCCAAGCGGAACATTACGCCCATTTTTAACTACCAAA
This sequence comes from Haemaphysalis longicornis, assembly GCA_013339765.2. Taxonomy (NCBI): domain Eukaryota; kingdom Metazoa; phylum Arthropoda; class Arachnida; order Ixodida; family Ixodidae; genus Haemaphysalis; species Haemaphysalis longicornis. The sequence continues at coordinate 14,694 of JABSTR010003567.1, forward strand.
ACGTCTTCGACAGAAAATTCTGGAATGGTGACTTTGGTGGCTTTTTTGTCTATTCGAACAGCCGAATTTGTGAGATTCTGCTTAGCCGTTCAGCTGTCTGTGTGGTTTGTCAGTCAGTCTTGATCGGTACGCTTCCTTTTCTAGTTTGTAGGAGGTCGCCGCCAGGGGGCGAGGAGTGCCGACGCATGTACACGTCGCTCCGCCTTTGGACTCCAAATTCGGCAATATTTTGACCCAACGTGACAAGAACTCATCATCACAAGATCCGGGAAGGTCACCCGACCATGTGGAACTAAAAATCACAGGTGGGCGACCATTTTCGAGATTTCGTGAAGCTTTTCGAAGATCGACGGGAGCCGCCACGCTAACCCTAACCTCGCTTTCGGCCACGCCGGAGCGGGGACGGGCGCGGCCCGACATCGGCGGGTCCCTTATCGGAGCGGCGCTAGGACAACGCCCACTCAGAAAGATGGCCACGGCCATGCGTTGTGGAAGTAGACGGCGTGGAGATTGATCCACAAACATGCCAAGATCGAATGGATGGAGGACGCAGGAGAAAGAAAAGATTAAGAAGACGGGCGGCGACGCGTTAGGCTTACCGCCGGCGCCCGACAACAACAGCGAGCGCGCCAGGGCCACGCCTTGCCGCCCGCCCATTAACAAAGGCAAGCTGTTGAAGAGAGCACGGATGCCGGAGCTCCCGCGCGGCGATATGAAGATAATCGTGCGGCCGCGTGGAGGACTCCGGGTCGGCGACGTGACTCGAGTAGAGAGCTGTGCAGGGCTCTGACGGCGGCGGCGCAGATCGCAGCAGAAGATTCAAGAGAAGACATGGTGTGTCCGAACAGCCACCAGAACATCCTTGTAATCAGCACACCAAGACGGGAGAATGCGGACCGCTACACATCGGTGGAACGAATTGACGTCCGCGGAACTACGCACGAAGTCTGCGCCTACTAGGCGCGCCCCCCCACGGACGGTGAAGGGGGTCATTCGGGACATTCCACTAGAGATACCGCCCAGGATATCCAAGAACAGGTCGTTCAAGACTACAACCCGACGGCACTCCAGGCAACCGCATCGGTAGGTCTCGGTCTGTGGTTATCGCTTTGCGGGGCGAAAGGTGCCAAGATACATACGATATGGGAACCTTCTGATGGAGTGCACATTATACCGCAAACAAATCGAGGCCTGCCATGCGTGCGGCAGACTGGGGCACCGTATGGAGTGTGCCCCGACCCCAAAAACAAGATCTGTAGGGGATGTGGAGTAGCAGGCCGGGCAAGACCACACCTGCGAACCCAGTGCGGACTGTGCGGCGGAAACCATCTCACAGCCGACCGAGTGTGTAAAGCTAAATACAAGACTCCTTACATCGTCCGCCAGAGAAGATGGCAACGAAGACATCAGGACCAGCAACAACGAGGACGCAGCGGGACTGTAGAGGTCCTGCAGGCGGACCCCAACGCAGCGGCAGATCAAGATCCAAGACCCCCGCTAGGAGCGCTGATGGTCGCCAGCGCAGCCGCTCCCGTCAAAGTATCGGCTGAGGGCGGCGCAGGTGGCCGTCAAGGACGCTCCCGGTCAAGTCAACGAAGGGCAGCAGCCGCCGATGGGAGACGGCGGAACGAGCGGAGCCAATCACGCTGAGCGTCTCGATACGGCGGAACGGCCCGGGAACGAGGAGGTGCGAGCAGGACGGAGCGGTCGAGATCCCGAGGAGGACCCGGAGACCAACGCGGACCAGCCGACACGAAGGTGGGCCGGGCTAGCGGGTCTCCCAAAACTCGCACGTTCGATAATGAGTTCCCCCCCTCACTTCCCTACCACCCCCACCCAGACAAACCCAAGGAAAATGCAGAAATCGTATAACTAAAGCAAATTATTACTCGCCAAAATGCCCAAATACAAAGCAGAACGCTCAAATCAGAAATCTCATGAACAAGATAGAGCAGCTGGTCGCCAAGTCAGGGCAGGCTACTACAAATGGTCAGGAAGGGACAGCAGCTGTAGCTGAAGGACCACGCAAAATACCGCGCAGGAGGTCACCCCCTCGACTAACGACAAGACGCCAGAGCAGCCAGACCAGAACCAGGAGGCAATGGAGGCAGAAGAAGCCCCAGCCAACAAGCAAATTGCACAACCGCCAAAAGCCGCGGAACAAATGCAACTTACCCAGGGGAGTCTGCGATCCTGACGGCGTTAGGACGGATACATGACCGCCTTAACACACTAGAAGCGAAACACGAAAGACAAGTATCGCGAAGTTGCGCGATTGAAGTTAGGATATAAATCCGCATCGCTGAAACGCGACCGGACGGAAAGGATTAAAGAGGCCATAGCCAAACGACGTGGCCGGCTCGATATGATCAACAAGGATGAAGCAGAAATAAACAGGAACAAGCTCGCGGGAACCAGGGAGCCCACAGCGATATTTCAATGGAATTGCAGAGGCATCCGAAACAAAGATACGGAGCTTATGTTATATATGAACACACTAGAAAATCAACCTGCCATCATAGCACTACAGGAAACAAACGGAAGACCGAAAATCCCGGGGTATGTTACATACACCGACCCCACAGGAATGGGCACTGCAATCCTCGTAGAGAATCACGTGGCGGCAACCCAACACGTCACGGCTCAGGCAGGATGTGAGCAACACTCATCGAAGTACATGCAAGAGAAATTGGAAGCAAGAGTAACGTATTCATAATGAGCATTTACTGCAGACCGTCTCAGAAGCAATATGATTTCGACCGCGTTGTGCAAGAGGCGAAAAGGTTGGCGGGGACCAGGCCGCTCCTGATCCTCAGCGACTTCAACACCCCGCACACGCTATGGGGGTATATAATTTCAATCAAAGAGAAGCAAAGCTCTCGTCAAAACAATGGAGGACCAAGATGTGGCCCTATTGAACGAACCAGGGATTCCAACGCGAAGAGGGAACAGCGTAGCAAGAGACACTACACCCGACCTGTCGTGGCTGAGTGGGTCGCTCGACGTCACATGGAAGTGCGAGGACCAAGACCTAGGATCAGACCACAGCATCATCACCATCACGATACGGGGACCCAACTTCCAAGAAGCCAAGTTAGGAAAAGTACGAATCACTGATTGGGACAAGATGCGAAAATACACCCAGCAAGAGGAAGTCGAGGAGGAACCCGACGACGGAATAGCAGAAGGACAGTCATAAAAGGAGTGGGCCGACAAACAAAAGCAGGCACTTGAGAAGTTCACGCAAACAATCACGACGACAACGCAGACGCCTTTTGTCGACACCAGACTCATTCGCATGTGGGCAGCCCGACACTCGTTAACCAAAAGGTGGAAGCGGCAGAAGCGCAACAGAAAGCTAGCCCGCCGCATAGCCCTACTAAACACGCAAATATCCGAATATGCAGCAAAGCTTAGCAAAGAAAATTGGCTGAAACTATGCGACAGTCTTCAAGGCCAACTCTCAGTGGGGAAGACATGGAGGCTGTTAAGATACCTCATCGACCCTACAGGAAGTAAAACAGCAACCAACCGTACGTTGACGAAGGTGCTAAACACGTACGATGGTGATGGCAGCAGACTACTCAAGGCTTTAGCAGAAAAATATCTCCAAACGGAAAAGTACAGTACCCAACCCCGGAGGGATATGAAGGACCCGAAAATGAAGACCTGGACAGGCCATTCACCATCTCGGAGCTCTGGCTAGCTATCGACAAGAGCAATAAGAAGAGCGCCCCAGGAAAGGACGCTATAACATACAAACTCCTGACCAACATGAGCGGTAAAACGGCGCAGACTCTCCTAGAGCATATTAACAACGCTGGGAGGGCAGCTACCGCCGGAATGGAAGGAGGCGGAAGTCCGCTTTATCCCCAAGCCCGGCAAGGCCCCTTCCATAGAAAACATGCGCCCAATCTCGCTCACCTCTTGCGTTGGAAAAGTGATGGAGAGGATGGTCCTGCGCAGACTACAAGCCCACTTGGAGGAAACGGGACAAATGCCTGGAACCATTCGGCTTTCGGAAGCACTTTTCCACGCAAGATGTCATGCTCCAACTACAGGAATTGGTCATCAAGAAGGCTACCCGAAACAGCCCAAGGGCATCCTAGCCCTCGACCTGAAAAGGGGCATTCGACAACGTCACCCACGCCAGCATACTTACAAACCTGAACAAGACGAGGTGCGGACAACGGGCCTACGGTTATGTCAAGAACTTTCTCGCCGCAAGAACGGCTAGCATCGCGGTTGGCAGCGAAACGTCGGGCCCTATTAAGCTTGGGGAGCGGGGCCCCGCAGGGGGCAGTTCTATCACCCCTGCTCTTTAATTTGGCGCTCCTACCGTTGCCCCGCATGCTCGAGCAGATAGAAGGCATAGGACATGCCTTCTATGCAGACGACATCACTATATGGACTGAGCGAGCCGGATCGGATGGGTGGATTGAAGAAACCCTCCAGCTGGCAGCGTCCACATCCACACTATGCCAAGTCATGCGGTCTGAGCTGTGCACCACAGAAGTCTGAGCTCCTGGTGGTCCTGCCAGGAAAACCCAAAAAGACCCCGCCACCAACCATTTCAGTCACAATAGATGGTACGGTGATCAAACCAACAGAGCAATGCCGGATCCTCGGTCTCATCCTGCAAAACAACGGCAAGGCGCATGCTGCAGTAGGCAAAATTAAGAACAGCGCAGACAAAATTCTATCCATGCTCCGTCGGGTGGCTAACAGGAACAGAGGCCTGAAGGAGGACGACGCCATCCGACTGGTACAAGCCCTCATAATCTCGAGAATTACATATTCGGTCCCCTACCTCAGTCTCACCAAAACGCAGAAGAATACTATAGACACGATTATCCGCAAGGCAACGAAACAGGCCCTAGGCATACCTATTTATTCGTCAACCAACCGGTTGCAAGCCATGGGCTTACATAACACGGTCGATGAGTTGACAGAGGCCCATCTCTCTAGTCAGCGCGTCCGACTAAGCCAAACGGCCCACGGACGCGTAATACTCACCAAAATAGGATGGCGCATAGAGCCAATGCCTACAACAACGCCCCTGACCGAGAAATGGAAAGAGGTCATACACACAAAGCCGCTTCCCCGTAACATGACCCCTGGGAAGGACGATGGCAGGAGGGAAGCAAGATCACTAACCGTTTCCAAGCAACTAGACGGACACCCAGGAGTCCTCTACACCGACGCCTCACTACAGAAAGGCAGCGACCGCGCGGCAGCAGTCGTGACTGACAGGGAGCGGCTTGTTACCAGCGCCGCAATTAGACCAAAGACCCAACGACGGCGGAGGAAGTGGCCGTAGCCCTAGCACTCGTTCAACGGGGGCAGAGGTAGAGGTCACAGACTCCAAAAGAGCGTACGGCAACTACCGGAAGGGGACGATCTCCTCAGTGGCGGCTGCAATCATCTCCAGAAACGAGCACCGGGGAGAGCCATAGAGCTCACGTGGGTGCCGCCCACTCAAGGTAGCCGGCAACACCATCGCCGACTACCACGCCCGAGCAATGACCCTCCGGGCAGGGCACGACACAGACACCCCAACCCCAGTGCTCACGTACAGAGATATAACGAGATCATATCGAGAAGAGCGGTGCACCCTCCCTGAGCCACACCGCACCCTGACGAGGACCAGCAAACAATACTCAGGAGACTACAGGCAGGGTCGCTCACGCACCCCGTCCTGTTACATAGAATGTATCCCGAGAAAGAAGAGGACACGTGTCCATTCTGCACCAGCAATGCACACTTGCCACATATCTTGCACATAACCCGCAGGCACAACCACCCCTACCCCCCACCCCCATCCCCCCAACCCCCCACCCCCATTCCACGAGCGATGGGAGACCTTGCTGGCCAGCCCCGCCCTGCAGACTCAACTTGTGCTAGCGGCCAGGGGCCAGGAGCTGCTGGCCACATACGGGTCCCGTGAACAGGGAACCGCCCCGTCCGGCACTTAAGGGTGCCGCCGTCTTTTCGGGCTCGAATAAAGTCTACTACTACTACTCTAGTTTGTACGGTAAAGACACCGGAATGGCTGATGTAGAGCTGCTACTACGATAATGCTCAAGGGATGATTCGCGATGCTTAAACAACAAGAACTAGTAACACAGGTAGTTATGGACAATGCTTACTGCCTGCCTCACCGTCAATACTGCTTGCTCCCCGCCTCCGTTGCGCGGAATTAAATCTGCAGCACGTCCTGTGTTGGAGTGGGTGCGGGCAAGTTGTACACACTTTATTTTTCGACGGTGCGCAGTGAATCAAAACACATTTGTAAGAATAAAACGGAGATCTGCTTAAGATGACACGGGGATTGGCACTATTACCTTATAATGCGTCCAAGATAGTTGTAAGCTCTACACCCACTTTGTCCATACATGAAGAACGAGGAATGAATTTCCAATTTGTACAGGGCCCCGTGTTCCCCCATTGCATCAAATAATAACTAAACCTATTTCTCCTCCCTCATTTGCTATTACAGGGCGCCTACTAAGTTTAAAATGCGCGGAAAATTGCCAAGTACAATGCCTTCGTATTTCTCTGCATAAGGTGTCTTCCCGGCGTGTGCGGCATGCGGTAATGTTATCCCGTGCTTCAAGTGGGGCGTCCGTTTTCTTCTGCTTTCGTATATGGCACCGGTTGTACTGTTAGATATTTAAGGGGTGTATCCTTGCACCTGCTCTCCTGTTAGATATTTAGGAGGTGTATTCTTAGAGTCACCATCTTATCCTTTTCTTGCTTACTCCACAATGATCTCGATTTAATTCTTTAGTAAGGAGACGACGTTTTTTCAGAAAGGACAGCACTACAGATAAATGCGCGGAGGGCAAACTCCGCGGCTTTCGACTCGCCCACGTTCGACTGCTTCTTCGACGCTGCCTTCCTCAGTTGATTAGAAAGCACAAATTCCCTGGAATTATCATAATGTGTCAAAAGAAACCAGGGTCCTTGTTGGCTACGCAACAAGATTGGCTTATGGACTCTGAAGTGGCGACTTCAGTCTTGTCTAACGTTTGGTCTGGTGCCACTGCGCACCGAGTGACGACGGCGCTCTAGGGGACTCAGGCATGTGTTAATATTACGAGACCAATCAATTACCATTACCCACAAATCTTGTGTCTGCCGTCGGTGTGACCTAAAGATAGCACTACAACTGTTGCACACGCACACAAAATTAATGAATGAAACTTTATTACCACAAGGGTGGTGACTCGGCCAAAGATTGGGTAGGCGGGGAGGATGATTTTAAATAAATCTGAACACGTTTACAAACCGGGGCAAAACGGCACATGTCGGGACACGTTTTCACGACAAGCAGGGAAAAAAGTAAAAAAAAAATTCTGCGGGGGCATAAGATTTGTACCCGAGCATAGGAATACCGAGTAGGACACGCCTCTCCTGAACAAACGCAGATCCCGGTTTTTCGCCATAGATGCCGCGGGACAGTTCGTTTGGGCCCTCGATGGCGAAACATGTTTTAGAGGTATGTTACTGAGGGATACAAGAGCAATTTGGGGACACTAATTTCAGTAGTACCAAACCACAATTACGCCAATTGCGAACATCTGTGGCTTACCAGGACGCAGAAAGGGGACGTAAAAGACAAGATGAAGCGACGCAAAGGGAGAAGTGTGACCAGGATGGTAACGATTCCTCCATTAATTTTAATCTGCTTGCGTGCTTTTAAGCGAAACGTTCGGCGATCGTTGTTAACAACTCTTTACTGCTACACGGCAAATGTATCTCTTTCTGTGTTTCTGTTTCTTTGTGTTCTGGCCTAAAATACTGCGTCTGGTTCTTTTGTGGCTGCACTGTGTTTTAGTCTGTTCCTTTGCTTTCATTTCTTTATCTCTCTGAGTGAATTACATCAGCAATACAACTGGCACGTGCCGCAGCCTCACAAGAATCAGGGCTCTGCTTGTCTGGTGTGTTCCTCTTCTACTCACGTGACATCACATTCGGGTGACACGCGGCAAGCACTATTCTACAACTTCTAGTTTTACAATTCATAGCTTGATGATTTCTGAGAAGTGGGCTCTTAGCCCCTCAAATCTGTCCATTTTGGGCACTTCCCGAAGTGTATTTGTTACATGAATAAAGGAACACCCGCAACAACTTTTGTTCTATTGCTGGCAACTTTCGTTTATGCTTTGTAACAGCAAGCAAGGGCTGTGTCCTGTGGGAGAAAAGCGGAGACAAAGAGAAGGGGCTTCAGTCATTATGAAGGTCGTCGTGAACCGAAAATTATAAATCATGTAGACCACCGCGGCGCGCAATGGTCAACCAACAAGGCCGTATACTTTCAGTGCGTGAATCTGTTGGCATGTTTTGAAATTGTGCGGGGTTTGTTCGACCTAGATGCTCATTCCCATATTACGTTCGCTATTGTGTGTTAATTTTTTTGTGTGAGTTTAGATATGTTATTCATACCTTGAAAAAGTGAAGACCTAGCGCAGTTAAAAGAGCGCCAGGCTGCTACTTTGTATACACGTGCTCTAATGTAAAGGGATCACAGTTTTTCGCTCTTTAGACAGGCGAAGACTTTCTGGAACAGAAAAACACAACAACGACGTTTTTTCGCAGAATGGAGCTTTGAAACTCATTTCATTAGTGATTTTCACATGTGCGGGCTCCCGCTCCGACATACGCTGCAGTCGCCTTGGGAAATATAAACAAAAGAGCGCACCCTTAGCTTGCCGCTTGGAGAGCGGCTATGCTTTATAGCGCTGCACGTTTTTATTCGCATTTTTTGTCCGCTCCTGGGAAGTTTGTATATGCCCACAAAAAGCTTACAAAGAAAAGAGGAAACCCGTTTCAGGCTGACCACGCCTCGAGCACATGGCTACTAGTGAGGGAGTAACGAAGCTGACAAGAAGTAAAAAAAAGAGCCGCTTCAGCCACTGCTGATTAGTCTCGGGATTGCGCCCCGGTTTACGTGGCATTAATGTTATAGGAGCGGATGCTGGATACGTGTGGGAGGAAGTGGAGTACGAGCAGATGTTTCGCACGAGTTTTTCTACCGTAACACTTTGGGCGGCCTGCCTGATAGCCATTGTTTATTTCTGCGTGATGGGCGCGAAGACGTTGGTACTGGAAATAGGTTCATTATGGCTTTCACAAAATTGGAAGAATACTGTCGCCCACCGGAGGCCTATGGGTGTAAATGCACGCTATCTAGGACAGTATAAGTCACGTTCACGCTAAAGCGCATATGTAGTGGGAACAGAAGCGATTGGCCAAAGCTCTCAGTGTAAGCAACACAATGAAGAAAACGAAGCAATCTGAAAACATAATAATCATGGCTTTGAGATGACACACTCACACTCCCTGTGCTCTTAGGAAAAAGGACTAAAATAGGACCCAAAATACAGCCGTTAGCCTTCGCGGGCGACCGTTCATCTTCAACGGGAGTGTCTGTGGCAGAGTATGTGCCGTGTGCACAAATGCGGACTAACTGTTCGTCCCCGGCGATCGATAAGGAGTAACGGAAAGACGAAACGCATGCCATTAGTCTCTGTTGCGTCGTTAATCCCCTGTAATGGCGTCGTCGTTGCCCTTTTGCGCATATGTCTGTGAACAGTTTTAGATTTCCAAAACACAAGTCATTGCAGTCCGTGGGCCCAAGCGCGATGGCCAGACGCCTCTCGGTGAAGTTATGCTGATACGCGGTGTTGCATACGATTCGTGCGAGGTAATAACGTCCAATGAAAGATTTCAAGCGCGTCAACAATAACACAAATATTAGGGACAATATCAAACATTGATTCCTAAGCGTAATGAATACGTATATGTTTAACAGACAAAAACGCAGTAGTTGCTTATGACAACTGCCAAATAAAAATGCTCGCTAAAAGTAAGTGTCTCGAAGTTATCTTTTGCACTAGGTACATAATTGCCTTGTGGGGATCAAAGCTATGACAATGCTGGAACTACTGTAAAACCCGGTTGCATTTCCCAGTCGCAATTGTCTAGCGACGCTAACTTGAAGAATTCAGGGTAAGCAACACCGAATTTGGTTGCGCTGATGCAGGAAAATATGGTATATTTCCCTATTCTGGCTCTCACACAGACGACCACTCTCACATACGATACATAGAGCCCTTAACGTATGTATCGAACACTAATACACTTAGTTTGCGCTAATTTCTGCGTAAACAGATCAGGGTTCCGATCATCCAGCTATCTATCCCAACAAGGCGACGAGTTGATTGTTCTTTACTAGAAAAAAGTATGATTGTGAGGCTCTAATTAGAGTCTAACTGAGCAATAGTAAAGTTAGCAAAGGGCTAAGCGCAAATCGCAAAGCGCAAATCGCGGTCACGTTCGCTTACACGGATAGAAATTCGAACACCAGTTGCAATGTATCTGTCGCGTTGTGCGCAGCACTACAAGCTGTACACTTGAATATTATCTACCGCTGATTCCGATGCCTGTGAAGTCAACAGTCTGAAGCTTCCGCTTTCGATTACATACCGCAACGCACCCCGTCAGTCCTTGGCTGCGGGACAAGGGAATATTTGTAGCGGGGTCAGTGAATTGTCGACATAGCGGTAAACTGGAGACCATAAAGCACATTTTCCTATACTATTCGGACGCAGTGTTTCACTGGGACATACTCCAGCAGACACTAAAGAAAGAACTGCCGGTATCTTCGTACGGAATACGTTTCCTTCCAACGCGTAATGACGGAGGCATGCCACTTGACATGTTTATGGCCTTGAGCCTACAAAGTGTCTGGAAACCTCGTATAGCTGTGTGACATGCGGACCCGGATGCACGACCCGCAAGGGAATACTTTATTGAAAGCATTGCTTATATTAAAGATGTAATGAAAGTGCATGACGAGCAACCTTACTGGGCTAACATCTTGGATGAACTAGTTAACCTAAAACGCTTTTAACACGCTCCACCCGTAGCAGCGGGAGAGGTTTTTGTCATTATGTTGTGTTTAGGCATGTGTCATGGTTTGGAGGCTTTTTTTATCATTATGTTGTGTTGAGGCATCCGTCATTGCTGTTTTTTGTTCACTCTTCCACGCCACTAATAAAGAATAAAAGGTGGCTTGGTCCAGCGCTAGCGCGTCGGGATCCTCGTGTATAGTTCCGGGCGTCGGTGGTTCGATCCCTGCTGGTGCCGACGTGTTTTCGTTTTTCTGCGACTCTCAGCCGTTCGTCCTTGAAGAGTATCAGAACGGATCATTCGGGTGGAAGACTAACCGTTCATCTCTTCACATTTATTCCTCAAAAAGAGTAATGATTGTGGCAGAGGCCGTTAGTCCCCCAAAGGACGAACTGTTAGTCCTTTTGGCCTAAGAGTGTGGGCATGCTCATGGACGCCTGTGCTGTTAATACTGCTACATCTGTTGCGCCTAAATACGATGCCGCCGTGAGGCATAGTTGCCTACGTAAGTGCGCTCACGAATAAGGTGACAGGAAACCAAAACAGTGCTCCCATCCGTCTAACCACGACGAGGGCTGAAAGCAAAGCTTTCTCGTGAGCGATTCCTTATTTGTCTTCTATGTTTGGATGGTTAATCGCAAACGATTTGGACATTGACACTTTGAGGTTGACTGACTTGCACGCCGGTTGGCAAAGTTCACACTGCGAGTATGTGATACTATGCAGGTTTGTATCATATTTCTAGAAAAACCGCAGCAGCTCACGGGGATGCACTCCTTAGGTCTAACGTTTAGTTTTGCAGTGTATGGCGTGAATCGGCATATTGTCGCTCGGTGACCAGGGAGTACATTTAAGTGCAGGTGCCCTTTCAAGGTAAGTAGCGCTAGAGACGGGACACAGAAGAGGAGACACACACGACGGGAGACGGGACACACACACTCTTCTGTGTCCCCTCTCTAGCGCTACTTACGATGAATCAAAACCAACTAGCCCAACTGTCAATTTTATTGCCCTTTCAAGGTTCAAGCTTCAAAATGTGACGTTAAGGTTAGCGTACTAAGGCTCCAAAGGCAACGGTAGGCCTAACGTCCTGCGGCTAATAGCCTTACAGCATGCAGAGCAACGCCATTCTTAACCTACGAACAGCTCTGCGTAACAGCTGTCGACTTTCACCTCAGAGCATGGTCTTAGGCATAAATATGTCGCGACTGTGCTGCACTTCAACCTTCAGCGAAGGGGGCCTAACGGAGTTGTCGCCAAGCTTTGGAAGGAGCTGTCGCGAAGATTTCTTCACTTCACTCACTATCAATATCATCGGAACAGAAAGTTGGCTTTCCCGCAGTGGATTTTCGGAGAAGTGCAGGCACCAGTGTGAGGATTAAAAGCTTTGCGTTAAAACGTCCCAAGTGCCCTACAACAAATATCTCATTAGCTATATGAGATATTTCCCAGAATACGAATAAAATGAAGCTTGCCGCATCTCTCGCAACGTGGACCCAATTCACAAGACCGTGAAAGAAAAATGGATGCGGAAAGTGCACACTGGGAAAAAATTACTTATATCAAGACCGCATGGTCCGCACCAACAGCGCCGACTGCGTAAGGAGGGAATTAATTAGCGTCGCAGTCACTCCAACCGCTAAGCACATCACCAGTATGGTATCCTGTACTCCACAACCACCAGACTGACGGTGGCGGTCAGTTTCTTCCAGTTGGCTCCCAGGTGAATACGGGTGCTGCCATAGCGCACTCGCAACAGGATTGCCATAACATTATTCATCGTAGAATTTGGAAGACCGCTGTAGACATCCTGTCCCGTAATTCATTCAAAAAAGACTGTCGAAACGCGGCTCATATCACTTGGAGAGGCTGCACAACTACTTACGAGGTCACCCTTGATATACATCGCCAAGTGAACCAAAGTTGTCTTGCACAAACAGTGCACGCTTTTCTCCCAGTAATATC
>JABSTR010003568.1:0-100000 GCA_013339765.2 Haemaphysalis longicornis
TAACACTAAACAAGGGGCAATGCAGAATGCCAGGAGCGTAAAATATACTCAACGAGGTGCAGTTGGCCAGTGTGTAATTTAAGCAGCATTGTTTTAAGACAAACGGGGATTGGTGAAACAGCCGTGAGCTTCTGACAGCAGCTATCATCGTGACTGGCCAATTCACCTGAGTGGGGATTTTATGGCTATGTGTTGTAGCTTGAGCGTGTGACCTAATGAATCGCCAAGAAATTCAAACTCGTAGTATCTCGGGTTGCTTGTACCTCTGGACGTTTTTTCAGTTTAAGGTCACAATGCGCTCCCTGGGTCCACCTTTAGTCAGCTAGAGCCACTGAGCTATAGTGGTGTCAAGGATGTAATGCTGGATTTGCACTAGGGACGTCCTGGGTTTGGTTCCTATGCGGTTTCAACTCTTCCCAAAGTTGTTTTGAACTCAATTCACTCTTTGCACTGCCGGCCAATTTAGGAGCTGTTGTGCTAGCACAGACAGTGGATAGTGGCTGCTTAGTCAATGGGCCACATATTGCTTTCGCGTTGATAAGGTAGCGTTTTCAAGATTATGTGTTATGGTCGGCTACGGTTGCTACATTTAGGGTGCTTAAATCCGACCATGTGCAAGTTGCAGGCCTGTGATAAATGGGTACAGGTGATTATCTAGATGCACTAAAACTGCGCTTACTGTCAAGGCATGCCGTGAATTTGTTGGTGGAATGGACATTTACAAACATGCATTGGCATGGTTTACACTGCAGCATAAAAATTGAGGCTCCCTATATGACGACACAAAAGGTGCATTGTACGATTGGACTACGGTAGCATTGTCTATGGGTCAGCCACTAAAACATTCCTCAGAATGCTGGACCTGTGCTTCATCTAGGGCTCCGCTTGGCGTGTGGTGCCTTCCGGACTAGTCCAGTTGAAAGCATGTATGTGGAGTGCAACAAATGGAACCTACAACGCCAGCGAGCATACACAGATCTCCTTTATGCTTTTAAATTTCATCATCCATGCCTCGCCATCCTTTTAAATCAGTTTTTCATGACACATCGATGACTGAACTCCTTTAAAATCAAACATCGTTCTCTGCGCCCTTCTCCTACAGAGTTAGAGAGGAAGCGTCAGAGCTTGCTGTCTCCTTTTTAGATACAATCCAAAGTTCTCTTACAGATTTTATAGCACCATGGCATCTCCGCCCTGTATCATGCGACACATCTTTCACACACGTAGATAAAAACCGAGCTCCCACATGTGCAATTCTGCAGCACTTCTTGTATTTGCAGCAGAAGCATCAGTGTTCTGAATTTTATACGGATAACATGACAATTCCAACAGGGACAAGACCACTTTGTTTTGGGAGCTTTACCCAAAAAGACCATGGCACTTGGCAACGAAAGAGCCCCAGCAGAAAACAGAGCAAGGCCTCACGGCTTGTAGAGGATGCCCTCATGGTAGAATGAATGATCCAGCAGTAACTGCCTGACATCATGTGATTTCGATTGCCGAGGCGTCTTCGCCGCTGTGTTGGCATTGAAGGAAGGCGACAGGAAAGTGTCCACAAAGTCGTGCGCCAAGGCTACTATTCCTGTTGACATGTCCAGACAAAAAAAGCCAAAATTACTACTCAACTAGTTTTCTGCACAACAAAGAGGTCACTTTCTTGCTTTGCCAGAGTTAATAACTTGCCCTTAAATAATCCATGCACAACGTATCTTCATCACAGATGGGTTTGGGTGCATCAAATTTTTTGTTATACAGAACCTTTTTTTACTGCACTAAGCAGTGCGAACTCGCAGGAAGCAGTTTTATTTCGTGTAAAGTATTTCCAAGAGCAACGCAATCACTTTGTTCTCTGTCTACTACTACTACTCATACTATCAATTCTTAAATTTATACCAGCAAATAGATAACAAATAGAAGGAAGAACACAATTCTGCACACGAGATATCCCCAGGTGTTCATTGCTTTGATACTCACAGAAAGACTTGTAACGGTCAAGCTGGCATAGATCCGTAGATCGTTTGGTTTTGTTTTCACTGGCAGGCATTTCCAGTACACACGCTGCTGTCTCTGGCTATCTACTGCCACGTTAGTGTAAACACTCGCTTAAAATGTACGCACAGAGTGAGAACGCAATGGTGGATCTAAAAGTATACCATAAATTACAAGCCAGGCAAGTGCGGGAACCCGTTAGGTTGTGACAAGTGGCCTGCGAACATTAGTTCCCACTGGAATGGCAGGATGAGTGCTGCAGGCAGGCTAGGGGCACCGTGACTGCAGTCAAAAGATGCTGCAAGAGAAAGAAATGGAACATGAGGAATGAAACACCGTTGGTTACAACGCCCTCACGAACCACACGCACACACGAAAACCTTCCCAACAGCGTCCTGTCACGCTCCTGCACAGCAAGTTCATTTTCGTTACAACACGGTTAGCACAAGGCACGTTGTCTAGAAAAAGCTCGAGGATAACAAGTGATTTTAATGACGCCACATTAAAGAAGAGACAAAGAAACGCCATGGGCGAGACGGGTTTGCATGCGAGCGAGTTTCCGCGCCGTGCAACAAACCGTCAACAGCTCGCGATCGCCGACAGAGGCGAACAGAGCAGCATAAACAGTGACAATGACGCAAGACGGTGAGAACGCGCCGTTAAGAATTTCGTAAACGTCGCTAATATAACTGCCGCGAGCAGAAAGCAAGCTTTTCAGTAGGAGATATGCGAACTGATTGCAAACCCGCCAAAAAGGAGCGCTCACCTGAGTCGGCCGATGGTGGACAGTTGAACGCCCACGGCTGATTGCACAGCCGTAGAGCCAGAAGACGCTGGAGCTGTTGAACGACGATTGACAGGGCGACAACCGTTCACACTTGCGTTTACAGCAAAAGTCCAACGCGGCTACTTGAGTCTCTACGGCGCGCACGCCGTGTAGGCAGCACTCGGAAAAATATAAACATACCGCGCGGGAGCGCTGGGAACAAACGTGACGTCACATCCGCCTAGCGCTCATCCTCACCCGCCGAAACGGTCGGTTAATTCCTCCCCTGAAGGGCAGGTCGTGCGAGGTAGTTAACATGCGGTGTGAATCGTAGTTTCGAATCCATCAGAACGCCCAAATCACGTGTTTCGCTTACTCTTCTTATCGTCAGAGAGTCGAGGTGGTATGGGAAGGTTAAGGAGAGGTTTTTCGAGTGTATGTAATTGTAACGGTCTTCAATGGATTCAAATCTAAGTAGTTAGTTTTGCACCAGAGGGAGATTGCTTGTACGTCGCGTTGAAGCTGGGCGCAGTCCGCCTGTGATCCCACTGCGCGATAGAGTTTCATGTCGTCTGCAAACTGCAATAGAGATGAATGCTTTATAATTAACTGCACATCATTCACAAATAAGTTAAACAATAAAGGACCGAGAATAGAGCCCTGGGGAACCCCGGACGGTACAGTGAAGCTGCGAGACTTAACACCAGCGTACTGAACAAAGTTTGTTCTCTGTTTGAGGTAGGTTGCAAACCACTCGCAGAAAGCAGGAGCCAAGCCATAAGCAGACAGTTTGCGAAGGAGCAAATCATGGTTTACGCGGTCGAAGGCCTTGCTGCAGTCGAAGTAGATGGCATCCATTTGTTGACGTGAAAGTATGTACTTGCTGGCGTCACTCAGAAAGCAGGCAAGGTTTGATTCGACGGACCGGGCAGGTATAAAACCGTGCTGATTACTATGAATGAGGGGCCGGATTTTGGACAAGAGATAACGGTGTACTACTTTTTCGAAAACTTTTGAGAAAGAACAAAGGAGAGATATTGGTCGATAGTTCCCAGGCACCGACGCATTTCCGGACTTATGGAGAGGAAAAACAACGCCGGGTTTCCAATTTGTCGGAAAGTGCCGCTCTTCAAGCGAGAGACAAAAAATGTGGCGGAGCAACGGCGCGAAAATGGCAGAGCAGCCTTTTACAATGAAGCATGGGATGTTATCATGGCCTGAAAATTTCTTCGAAGGCAGGCTGCGGATAGCAGCCGTGACATCCTCAACGGTTATGTTGGGCGTGTGTATGACATCACCTATCTGCGCGAGCCGAAGCGGGAAGCCGCTGTCGCGTGACGAGGAGTACGCGGACAAGAAGTGTTTTGTGAATATTTCAACAATGCTGGCTGGGTCGGAAACGATGGTGTCGCCATCCTGCAGAGTAATCCGCTCAGGGGCCTTTCTTGTGCGCGTGCTAAAGATCAGCCAGAAGTCGCTCGGGGATCGGGTAAGCGATGATTCTGTGAAGTCCGAAAAATGTTTTTTGTCGCGAGCGAGCAGCACTTTCACAAGTGAGCGCTGTTCTTTGAAGTTAGTGTCGGCGGACGTGTCGTTTTTAGCTTTCCTTAGTTTGTGGAATCGACGCTTACTGCGCAGCGCGCTGCGGAGTTCTTTGCTGAACCAGAAAGGGAATTGATGAGGGCGCTTAGACTTTTTTGGTATGTGCTCGTCCATTGCTTTTTGGACAATTTTTGTGAGCAGCTGCACCGCTGCGTCTGCATTATGCGATGTGTAGACTGGCTCCCAATTCGTCTCCTGGAGCGTTATGTAGAGGGCATTATAATCGCCACGGGGAAAATCAAAGAATGGGGTCTCCATGCGCCGCTCATAGGCAACCGGTAGTAAAGCCGTGACAGTGAATGGTACATGCCACGGGTCGACCGGAACAAGGGCTTCTCGAGCGTGTTTAAGGTCTAAGGAGGTCAAGTTGGAGAAGACGATGTCAAGGACATCTCCTGCGGGGTTAGGAGGAAGTGCAGCATATGCCAATCCAGCGAATGAGAAAAAGTTAAACAAGTGAGCGGCTTTGGTAGAATTGCCAACATTTTCCCCGGGATTCCACCACCGGCCGGGCACGTTGAAATCACCGAATAAAAGAATGTTGTACTTTACAGGGTCTATACTTTCTGAGAGGTGCTGAAAAACGGACGCGAATGCGGGGAAGTCTAGAGTTGGATGCATATAATACACGCCAATGGGCAGGTTTTTTCCGCGGTTTGTCTTTGTTTCGACCCAAACGCATTCATTTCCCAATTCGAGATCAGCTCGGCGAAACGCAACCATGGACTTTCGCAGGGCGATTAAAGCTCCTCCACCGTACTTTTGACCGGTGCGTTCGTAGTCTCTGTCATGGCGAAAGACAGCGTACTCGTCCGGGAAGTAATCTGTAAGCAATTTGGTCTGAGAGCCACGTCTCAGTAATGCAGTATACGTCATGATCGAAAAGAACCACATTATCAAAGAACTGTTGCGCTTTTGTCCGCAGGCCTCGTGTGTTTTGGTAGTAAAAAGAAATACTCATGGGACGTTTACTTCGGAGGGCTTCAGCGCACGGTCTTCCCTCAGGGTGCCGTCAAATTGTCGGAATAAGCACCCGCTCGGCCACACTGACGACTTATTCACCCAAGATCGCAATGCCCAAAGTCAGGGGGGTGCTTAGATTCGAAAAACCTTATATGACCCCCCCCCCCCTCCCCCCCTTCCACACACACATACACGCATACTTTTCGCGGCCGTAGCTAAATGAGACAGGTGAAAGGAAGACTGTTTTATACAGCAAACATTAAAAAAAGTAAACACAGACAGTAAACTCACCGTTTACGTCTGCTACTCAGCCACTCTTAATACCACTCGAGTGCGTAGCATCGCTTGAGCAGCTGGTCTCTACATCCCACTGTGTCACGGTTGTCTTTTTTTTTTCGTCAAACATTTCTTTTATATGAATTGATCAAGTGCAGGGAAAAGCTGAAGAACAGAGCGAGAAAGCGCAGATGGCGGCCTGGGCCGTATAAATCTAAGCCTGGACACGGCGCTCTTACTCGCAGAAAAGCGGGTGCTTAGATTCGCATGCAAACTTTTTATAGGTTTTTTTTTTTCTAAATGAGCCGGACATGAGCCGTCAGTCACACCCAGAAAGCTTCGCTTTAAAATCGCGCTCCGTGTCGGCATAGAGCAATCGAATAGACATCGGCCTCATAACGCAAGGGACCCAGGTTCGCTTCGGACCACTGGAAGCGGCTTTTTTTTGTTTGTTTGTTTGAGGCACTTGTGTATATTTGGCTTTCCTGCAGCGCGTTTTGTCGCTCGCCGAGCGCTTTCAGTGAGTCACAAAAAGCTTCTATTTAATAGGCGGAGCCGGGTATAAATAAGTATTTGGTATTAGAGCAGAGCTCCGTACAGCTTTTCCGCGAGACTCACCCTACCTCTCAGCCATCGGCTGAGAAGGCAAGTACGGCTGCTTTCCGACAGATTTCGCGGCGTTCGCGCGTTCCGGAGTGCCAGTTGAGCAGAACTTTAGACGGAAATATAGCGGCGGAGAAGCCGAGGTGCAGAAGAGGAGAATGGGAAAGGATGGTGGACTCTGTGGACGTCCTGACATAGCGGAAGTGACTTTCCAAAATGTGACGTCAGAGACTCTCCTGAGTGTTTTCTCTTGTTCAGAACCGGAGTCTAGTCTAGAGCACCTACTCAGCTTCTGCCCCCACCACGCGGAGCCGAGTGCAGAGCTCCGGACCACCTAGCGCTCTAGCGCTGAGGCCTTCCCTGCGCCGGCATGGAGGACCTTCTGTTCCCGAAAGGGGCCTGCGGCAACCCAACGGGAAGTATTCGTCCATCTGCTCCACTACCTGCAGACGACCGGCCTCACGCAGGGGATGAAGTCCGGACCAACGTTTATAAAAGTATCTAAAAACGTTGGTCCGGAATGCAGTGTCCGACTGATGTGCCCGGACCTCCGTGGCCCGGACTGACAGCCTGGTTATCTCTTATTCTCTAACCTCTCTTTGGGTGCGTTCCAATTTACCGTTTAGGCAGCTTCGTTGCCGTATTCGCGGACAGTCCGCCATGTTAAGCCCTGTTCCAATTCGAACGAAGCAGTCAACGAAGACTGCTTCGAGGAGACAGCATCGAAGTCAGCAACGATGCAGGCTACCTTCCTGTCTAAACTAATAAGTGACGCCAGTGCCACCTTTTTGCGTATTAATGTTCAAACAAAAATGAACTTTTTCTTTTATTGAAATATTTAATAGTGATGAAGATGACTGTGTTTAATTTTTACATCACGTAACGGTTGTAATAACAACGGTAATATTGGTTACGAAACTTGCGGCTTGCGTTTCTAAACATGTCTGCTACTACACTGTCGTCTGCGCTGGTGTGGCGTTTGCGACCGCGGCGCCGTTCCAATTTTATTCCTTTAGACGTCTAGTCAGACTGCTTCGTAGGCTGTCTACCAAGCTGTCCGCGAATTGGAACGCAGCCTTTGTCTTTCTCTCTCTCTCTCTACTTTATCCTTTCCTCCCCCTGCACTTCCCTTCCCCGCACTGGGTTGTAGGCACGTGAGCTCCCTGCAGAGCTCAAAAAAACCCCCAGTGCGCTTCCTTTCCTTTTCCTCTCCCGCAAACCACAACCACCACCTAATGTCGCTAAACGTAGCTCATTTATTTAGTGGCTCTAGATGGGGCCGCCAGCTTCGCTGTTTTCCCACTCTTCGCACCACTAGTGTGAAGGTGCCTTAATTTCTTTCTTTTTTTTCTCTTCAATATACTGACTAAATCATTTCTTATGCTCCTTTATTTTCGTATCAATTGGTTTCCACGGGTGAAACGAATTACTCCTGGCCAATCCCCTAAGTGGTATGCCTTATTTTTAGGCGCCACTACCACCGCCACCGCCACAACTTTTTAGACAGAAAGCCCCACTTTCGGTACCTCAATCTAAGGCTTTCGCTACGCAAATAAAAGTAGATAAAGACTTAACTCGATGCAGCAACATGTTAAGGGAATTAGTGTGCAAAGAATGGACTGGGGCAGTCAGGGACAGGCGCTTTTGGCGTTCCATGAGAAAACAAATGGCCGAAAATTATCACTGTAGAATACAGCCACCAGTGTTGTGAGCAAAAATTTCTTATTGTCAAATCCTAATGTCACATATGTTTCATATTCACAAACAGCATACATGTAATAATAGGGTGGTGTTGATTGCATAAAGTAGCAAACATTGGTCCTACTGAAGTTAAAACTACAAAGATCAAGCCCCGCATTTAACAAATGACCGTGTCCTAACTTGCATTCACGAACAGTATTCACAATAGCATTAAAACTTTCTCTAGGCAGTTACAAAAGTCACACTTCAGTCGCCCTGTTCGAAGAATGAAGTCCAATACTAAAAAGCAGCGTCTCCTAAGTTTCATTACAAAACCTTAACGTGGCGGTTTCGGCACATAGCCTCCGTAAACACGAAGCTTGGCATTTTAGATAGAATAAGGCCCATGTGGCCACATTGGAAATATCGGCTGGTATTCCAATAACTTTTCCAGTTCAGAGATTTTGCCCCAGCTGACACAAGGCATCATACAAAACTCTCTGGCAATGTTTGCGGGCATTTTGATATTATAAACGGCAAACGTACGTAATTACACCACAAACAATTCGTAAATCTAACAAAGCATGGAATAATGTCTTCGAATAGAAGCAATATAAACAGTTCTACACGGTCGCTTGAAATATAAAACAACCGTGAGTTAAAACTGCAGTCCATTGTCAAACAACGTTGAAAGTGGCTCCAGAAATAAGGCAGCCCCTATTCGCCCCGAGCGCGAACACAGTCGGCCCCTGGCGGCGGCGGGACGAACCGCTCCTAGTGTGGATGGCGCTCTCGCGTCGTCTGCTTTTTTCCGTTGCGTGCGGCGCAAGACGCGTGCTGCACACGACAAAACAACCAATATGTGTGCTCGTTTGGCAGTAAGCAATGACATAGTTACGTCTGCTTGCGCGTTTCCTCTAGAAACACAATAATCAGCGGCCGTTGCGGGTTAATGCGCTGGTTTAATTCCACGAAACATCTTCGCCCTGGTCACCGCTTGAGTGCGAAACGTGTTATAAACATTGCTTCCACACATTGCACTTTTCTTATTGTTGAGTGCAGTCGTCTGCCGTTTCGGGAACGTCGAAGGGTGCTTTTTTGAAGGTGGCGTGGTGATTATTTAAAGGATAAAAGTTTAGAACGCGAAACGGGTAAGAAGCGACAAGACCTGTGCATACGCGTGCAAATTCCCCACCCTTGTAACATTGCGCTGTGTCCTTATAGAAAGAAGAAACAAACAAAAACATTTACACTGCACACGACCCGTGCGCTATCGCCCATACATTACCGGACACGTATTTTACACCCGCAAGCGTCTGTGTGATCGTGTCCTTCCCGTACCTTTTCTAAAATAAATGCCATTTTTGGACAGTCGTTGTTTACACTGAGTTGCTAATTTTACGTATTGTTTAAAATACGTTTCTATTGATGCGCAAGAGTATTTAGGGGGGATTTTTCGGCAAAATTAAGCAGTTGTGAGTTTGCGTCTATCATGTGAAATTTCGTGTATCATTTTCATATATATCATTTTCAAATCCGACATAATTCACCTTGTCCAGAAACGTGTCTCACTCAGCATAACCAAATGCCTAAATGGTCACGTCTTAACCTCTTAAGGTGGACCTAAGTTTAAAGAAAGAGGAGAAAACGCGTAATATAATGCACGTTGGTTGCCCACATGTGTGAGGGGTGTGTGCCATGACTCGCTGTTTTTTTATTTTTTCCCACAATGCTTGCTTTCAATACAATTTTGAAAAAGGCGAGCCACAATTCCTGGACAATCCCAGACCAAAGGGGGGTTAATCAGTTTTGAAAATACGTACTGCTTTTTCACCGCTACAGAACACGGCGCCTAGTGCAGTTTCGATTGTAAGTAATACTGATAACCATATTTTGGCTTTTCGCGTTACATGCGTTCTCTTCTCGCTGCTCTTGCAACGTTGGCAGTGCCCCCCCGCCTTCCCTTCCCGAAAAAAAAAACTAAATGCACAGAATTTCATTTTTTAACCAATCCTCAAGAGTGAAATGCTAAGACAAAGGCGATGTTCAGTTTACAAAACAAAGTAGTTACCAGGAACCCGTTGCGCTGATTCGCAACGAGAAATAAAAAGGAAATGTTTTACTACATCTGCAACAGCGCAACTTCATCTTTAGGGTTCGTAAGCGACCTTATACTCAAGAATGCAAACACATCTCGCTGTTGCAGGCACCTGTTAGATTTTAAAAGGAACGCAAATGATCGACAGAGCAGCCGTAACATAAAATTTGTGCTAATTGTAAGGTCCCAGAAGCTTGGTTTGCACACTGTAAATCTGCTTGTCACTTTGCGAAAACCTAGCTAAACTGAGATGTTGATTGTACTGCATGCGTTGACAATTCAATTCGCAAGTTCACTTGGGACGAAAGCCGTAAATAAGTGATCCGAAACCGTTATTCATCAAACCTTCCTTCAGAGTCATTAAAATTTCATTTAAAAGACCCGTTAGAGCGGTTACATTTATATCTCTGCGCTGATCAAAATTCAGTCATTTTATGCCTTTTGAACACACAAAAAATATCTTAAGCTATTAGAAAGAATTTCGGTGCAGTTAAGTAGTGTTACCATTTCAGGCCATCCCACAAATGCGAGAATATTGCGTCATGCTACCAGTGAAAGCGCTAGATTGCCGTTGTAAACTGAATTTCAGAGATGGAGGCTTCCTGATTTGTTTCTATTCATGCTTTTATTGAAGGCTCAAAGCCATAGTCTGGAAAGATCGAGCTTGCTACGAGCCACAACGTACAAGTTCATCGTCACAATTACGGCCATTCTGAGATTCCCGATGAGTCGTCGCGCTTTTTTTTTTTGGGGGGGGGGGGGAGATAATGAAAACTGATTGCCGCTTCCATGCTATACATTGAACGTTGAGGAACCGAACTACAGCATACCACTCTTGTTTTCACCTTTCGTGCGCACATACAGCGGGAAAAAGGCACGAAGCGCGCCCACAGTGTGCATTCTTACGGGCCGCTCAGCGGAGCATCCACACTAGCAGCGCGACGCTGTCGCCACCTACATGTCGAGCTCGCGGCGAATACGAGTTTGCGCTGCATATTCGTGCAGGCAAAAAGCTGTACACAAAGTAGATACTCCAGAATGGGCAATGCGACAAAGTTGTACTACGTAACTTAATACGCTTTAAACTACGTTAATACTAGAGCAAGGATGGCTACTTACATCGAATATAATCGTACGTACGAATAAAAGCGCCGATAAAATCTAAAAACAAATGCCTTAGGTGTTTCTTTTTCTCTTTTGTTTTAATTCCTCCTCCTCCTCTTTCACTATCCCCCTCTTCGCTTCCGTTCGGCTGGTTGAGGTGTCGGCGTAACGCCAGACAGTTATCGGCCTCTATCTCCCGCTCCCCCACCCCCAACAACCACTTCCTCCTCCTCCTCGAACGGTTAAAGGCGTGGACGTCAAGGCGACCCGCATGCAGCGCGTCGCGGTGTACACGCACACGCGCTGCAGTCCTTTCTGGCAGGGGAGGCCAGCTATGTCCAGGCCAAGTTCCATTGGGCGACGACGTGCGATCCGGCTCGAAATCCACGGTGCGGCCTAGGGAGAGAGATCTGGGCCCCACCTGCCACGCTCGCAAACAACGCGATGGTGGAACGGCGACGCGGCGACTGCTAGGCGAGGGCTGAGCGGCTGCTTTCAACCCTGTCCGGTTGTCCCCCTGGTTGGTCCGCCCTGTCACTGGGGCTACGGCGGGTAGGGAATGTCGCACCACCGGATGGTCGCCACAGCGCACTTGCCATGGCCGCCATACAAGCATCGGTGGCGACGGACCATAACAGCCGGGGCATGATGGCCGGGTCGTCATCCCCCGGGTCCGCCCGATGGATGGCCGCGGGTTGCGCGCCCACCACACATCCCGTGATCGTAATCCCAGAGGGGGTCGAAGCTGTGGCACGACCTCGGTGTGCTTCCGGCCGGGTGCAGTTGCAGGCGGAGGGCCTACGGAGCATGGCGGCGGCGTTCGGGTGAACGCGGGTATCTGTCAGGGACGGCGAAATGGCGAACGCTGTTCAGAAGCCGGCACACCTGAACTGATGGCGTGTCCTGCCATATGTGCGCTGCAGATGATCGAGTTCGCCGCACATCCAAACGCCGGCTTCAATACTGGTCGTCTGGCTATAGTGGCGCCACTGAAAATGACGTCCCGGCTGGAATCACTGCCAAATACGGTGACATACGTATACAACGCGTGATGGAATAGCCACAGGGGAGCCGCGGAAATCTACGTCACGGCTGCAATCGCTGCCAAATATCACGCGTATTCCGGCAGGGTTTCAGGTGACGTTACGCCTCCGATGTGGTGTTCCAGGATTGGCCAATCACGCTAGCTCGTGTCATCTCGTAGTACGGAGGCTGCAGAGAATGGCGGGATGTGGGAATGATGATGATGGCTGACACGATAAGGACGCATACCCACGCAGGGGAATTGGCAGAGAACGGACTTCAAAGAAATTCAAACAAAACAGGTGGTATAAGAAAAAGATATGACGTCATACAACTATATAACAAAGATTTACACGATCACAAAGAACCAGAAGTGCGGGCTACGCTGTCAATGTAGGCAGCATAACGCTCTTCAAAGAAGGAAATGAGGGACACCTGCAAGTGGTTTCATTTTCAGAGTATAATTATGACTTCGCTAATAACCACCATGACCCATCCGCATGTCTACATAGTATTGGGGGCAATGTAGACAGCGGCCATATTGCAGTGCATGCAGTGCGTAGCGAGAGAAAGAGAGAAAGAGACACAGACTTTATTTCAAAAGTGTGGTTAAGTGCGTTGAGTGAGCGGCAGCCGCAGCCTGCCGGAGGCCACGGCAGCTCGTTCTACGAGATTCTTCAGAGTCTGCAGGTCAGAGCTGCGCAGTGCCCGCTCCCCGAGCACGGCCGAGGGAGTAAAGGGAAGATGGCCTTCAGGACATGCCCATAAATATGGTGCAACATGGAGGTGTAAGAGATCATCTGAGGTAAAAAGTTGGCAATATTGACAATAGGGTTTCATTGTGGGGTCTGTGTATGGGCTGCCCGATCCCCATAATCTTGACTACAATGTGTCTCGCGGTGTAGCTGAACTCCTATTTGTGTATAAAGGCCCTACAACAGCAACAAAAATAGTGTTCGTGCGCTGTTCAACTGGTGGTAAACGTTCGATGTCTGCCGGTTTACTGCGGACAGTTTGAAATTGGTGCTTACTGCGTGGCCACCCTTCCACTTGGCCACCGACCTGGGCAGATTTAAAAGCTAAAAGAGATCATGTCTCGTTACTCTGGCTCTGGCTCGTTTCTTGGCCAATTCGTGCACGAAGGTATACGCCCGGAATGATCGTTTGGGTGATCATTACCGCATTTCCACACTTCTCTGTGCCTCTTTACTGGTCCAGTTTAATTTATTTAGTGCTTGTAGTACTTTAGAACGGAAGAATAAATTAGACATATAAACACCAACAGGGGCATAGTCACCGCTTTAGCCCTGACTATTCCCCCTCGTGGGTATGTGTGAAACACTTCAAGGGTATATCATCATCATCTTACAACGAGATGGCACGCGCCATGCGTGGGACAGCGTGATTGGCCAATACCGGACAAACCCACTGAAGCCGTGACCGAATATTACCATACTTGGAAACAATTTCATCTGCGACGTCATTTTTCGTGGCTCATCCACTACAGTTGGCCACAACGTTCCGCCTCCAGGCGGAAGGCGCTCAGCCGCGAGATGGCTTTCCTCCGTCCAACCTGCGAGGAACACACCGGCTTCTTCTCTTCAAACAAGGCTTGTTCGCAACCCTTCATTTGAATGATGCAGGGTCTTGACTGCCGTTCCCAACATCGGGGTCGCCAGCCAGCTGCACGAACAGACATCATGGAAGCCACCTCCGCGGCGATCACGCTGCCGCTGCCATGCTCCGTGGGCCCTCCGCCCACACCGCGGCAGCAAAGTCCTGGGTGCGAACCCTCAGACAGCACGCCCAGCCGCGTGCAGAGCGTCAGCCCCCGCCGGGCTGCTGAACACGGGACTAGGTGTGGGACGTGCTCGACTCGTTCCGCCAGATGGACTCAGAAAACGACGACCCGGCTCCCCTGACGGGCCCGCCGACTCTCGTGGGTCGTGGCGTCGCTCCAAGACTGCTGGTCGTGCGACGTACGTGCACGGACCAGTGCCCTCAACAGCTGCTGGGGAGCCCTTCGTCGTGCCGGCTGGCCAGGGAAGCGCCCGCAGGATTCTTCGGCTCGGTAAATCAAGGGGGCGGAAGGATTCGGGAACCCGGGTGCACCAGCCGGTTGAGTTGTTGCAGCTCTGTCCCTCCGATGGGGTACGCGTGAGGCCTGGCAGGGCAGTCAGCCCTGGATGCCCGCTGGACGTGCAATGTTGGCTGACCAGGGCGGCACAGTGATGCGTGGCTACAGGTGAGTGCGGACGACCGCTGAATCGACGAGACACCGTAGTGGATGACTGCCTCCTTTTTGCGACCACCAGGAACTGCAGGTCGTGTGTGTGTTTAATAAAGCGCATAACTCTGTACGTCCGCCTTTAAAGCTTTAAGGGACGATGGTCTATAGTCTTTCTTGGTCTTTCTAGACGCGAAAGCCTGTATCTGTCTGTCTGTCTGTCTGTCTGTCTGTCTGTCTGTCTGTCTGTCTGCAAGTCGTCGTCAAGCTCCTCCCACTGCCGAGTACGACGCACGTCATTTTCTGAACGAGGCAGAAGCTGCCGCGCTCGCGGAATCGTCGACGCGGGCGTCAAAAAATCGCACCCCCAACGCCGACGCACCCGAATCGCGTGCGAAACCCCGCCATGCGCCATGAGTCCACAGGTTTGGAGATAATGGAGTGTAGTGCCGATCGCCTGTTGAAGACTCTCTTGCTGTTGTCCGGAAGAGCCTGTGTTGGACCATATGGTGATGTTGTCTGCATATAAGGCGTGCGACACGTGGGGGATATGTTCAAGTAGTCTAATGAGCGCTATGTTGAAAAGTAGTAGTGAGACAACCGAGTACTAAAGCGCTAAGTTGGGCGAGTTGGTTATTGTATACTAAGGAATTCATCGTACTAGCGAACATTAAGACAGGGACACAGCTAAAGAGAAGACGAAACACACGCTAGACTTCAACTCAGTTTATGCCACATAAACAGGAAAACCAATAAGTACATGAAAAAGGAATGGGTTATCGTAAAAACACGTAATGAAACACTGTCACTCATATCACAGGCCACATTACAGCGCCGGTCCATATCACATTGCGGAAATTTGGGGAGTGCCCTTGGGGGAGTGCCCTTTGCCGGGTTGTGAAAGGTCTCTGTCTGGTGAGAGCCAATGTGGAGAGTGGCAGATCGATTTGTCAAGAAGCCTCTCACATAGTTATATGTGGAAGATAGAAAAAGAAACTTGGATGTCAACAACTAACGCCCGCCAACCACACTACACCCACCTACACTGTTTAACCGTTCCTCTGAAATTTTAACGGCGGAGTTGTTATAGCACGCCGTAATGTATGGCCCGGAACGCGTTAAAAATAGCGAGAAGATGGCCTTCAAGCGCATGCGGACGCAGGGGTAGCCGACGGTATCCTCCACACAAGCCTTGTCTGCCCCACTATTTCATCCATCAACCAGACATGCTCGTATTTCACAGACGCGCCTCTTCGCTCTGTGTTGGCGGAGCTGGTTGCCATTCGTGATGGCCTGTGTGCTTTAGCTTCTGAGCTCGGCGCTGCCCCACCACCGCGCTTGGTATTATACACCGATTCCACTCAGGCTGCTCGAGAGCTCCGGCGCGTCAACAGTACACTGGGCATTACATGCGAGGTGCACCAGATACTCCAATCATGCATTCCCGTGCCCTGTTCGCGTCCTCTGGACCCGCCGGAGCACGACCACGCACGCCCTCGCCGACTCGGCCGCTCACCCACAGCAAGTAATGCACCCACTCCCACTTCTGCAGCTCTCACTGGAAGACACCCTACTCATCAAGAAATATATTCTTCGGCGCTCGACGCGTGCCCTTCTCCCTCCGCGTGGGTCTGACCTTCCTGGCGGCTTAACCCGCCGTGATCGTGCTTCGAAGAATCCGCCTGGGCGTCGCGCTGACGCCTGCTGTGCGAGCAACGTAGACTTCTACTCTTGCAGATCCTGCAGATCTTGCAGATCCCTCCTCGACCTGCCCATACTGCCCTGCCCCTATTGCTGCGGCGACATTAAAACACTTGCTAGGGACGTGTCCAGGGCTTCAATCAACCCGAGCTCGACACATGGGGCCCACAGGACATCGCCCAGGCCGACCTCCCGATATTCATCGGTGGACGCACGGCCCACTTTACAAGAAACTGTAGGAATTTATTTCAGAAACTGGACTGTATAGTTTCATGTGGTGCGCCCCCCTCACATTGTGTGTTTTCTTTTCTTTTGTTTGGTTGCCTTCTGTGCCGTACCCCTGTTGTGTTTTGTCCATTGTTGTCATGTTAGCTATGCCCTGTGGCAAAATGGCGCAAATAAAAAAAATGTCGAGCGCTCGTGACCGCGTGCCGTGCGGCGACTGCCGAGCGTCCCCGGCACGCGCGGTGACTTTAGCAAAAAAAAAAAAACAACTTAAAAACCCCGAGGAGCACCTCGCGTTGCTAGCAACCAACAATGCCACAGCTGGCGCAACACCTGCTCCACGGAACCTCGACACGATTCTGGGAACGCCACGCATGCGTCGTGCACGTGCGCGCTGTCGTCAAGCCCTATACCGCGCATGTAATGCTTGGCATGAGAAACACGAAGATGTCGATGCATATTGCGATGACTACTATAGCGCTGTGCAAAAATACGACGGAACATGTAAATAAACATTTTCAAACTTCTGCAAATGCGGGGTGATTCGTCCTTATAGCTCTCGTATGATGAAAGCCTGCAGCTTCGCTATGGTTCAAGCCTTGCGCGACTTAGTGGAGCTTCGCCAGTTTTTTTCACGAAGAAATTAATCGCGAATGACTCGTGCGCACTAGAAACGATCCGCCAGAAACCCCGCAATGGCAGCTATATGTCCCTGCTGCCGGTAATTCACCTGGCACATCAACTTTGCACTTCCGTGCCCCCTTGTTATATCCTCTACACGATGGTGCATATGTTGCGGCCCACTTGACGGCCGCATTCCCATTTCCTCTGCTTACGCACGAGGCAAAAACCTGCACCCGTGGAAGTGTCGTGCGTTGGTGTGCTTTTGCTCTAATTGAATCAATATATTGCAGGAAATTAATGGAACCATCTGAAGGTTTCCCTAAAATTTCGTTTTTGGGAACCGTTTTGTTTCCCTTCGCTCTAGACAACATTCCGAGCGTTTTCATTGGGTTGATCCTCTTTATAATTTTTGTGCATGCACTTATTTTTTCTCACATCACTTTGCTATTTTGTCGCTTCCCATAAAACTCGCTCATCTTGGCCAATTTTTATAGACGCAGCATCATCATCATCGCCCATTCCCGCGCTTTCCGCGCTCCTCTTCGTACCACGATTTGACACGTGCCCCTGACAACTTTTACGTCACCAGAAACCCTGCGCAAATATGACCATATATTTGGATATATTTGGCAGTGATATAACCTGTGACGCCATTTTCCGTGGCGCTGCCGTAGCCAGATGAGCTGTACACATAGCTAGCGTTCGGATGGGAGCTCGCTTCGCCCGCAATTGCGATGATGGAATTCATTCGTTCTGGCGAGAACTTCCCTCAAGTCATCAGTTCAACGCTAGCGGCTCCTGCAACGTAGTGCCCAACAACAGAAGCGATTCCACCGATCGTCAACACAAGCCGCCGCCATGCTCTGCGGGCCCTCCGCCTGCAACAGCGGTAGCCTTCCCTGCGCGGGCCTGCCGCCAACCACACGAGCGCACGCGGAGGCTTCAACCCGCATCCACCCATCGGGCAGGCCCGGGGGATGATGACCCGGCTCCCGTGGTGCACCGACAGACGACGGTGATCGGCTGCGAGAGCGCGCCGTGGCCGACCCACGACGTGCAACCTTGTCCACCCGTCGCAGCCGAGACGGTGACGAGCCTGGCCGTCCAGGGGGCCTACCGTAGGTTTCTTGGCAGGGCTTGAAGCAGAGACGGTCGCCGCCCCATCATCGCGCTGCTGGTGAGCTTGGCAGGTTGGGCCCAGAACTCCATCCCGAGGGCGAACCGTGGATTTCGGACCGGATCGCACGGCGTCGCAGGTCCGAATTCGACGTCCAATGCACCGCAGCCACACATACCCGACTTCCCGGCAGCAGGGACTGCAGCATGTGGCGTGTACACCGCTACGCGCTGCATGCAGGCCGCCTCGGCGACGCTGCAGTCGTTGGACTACGGCGTTTGTTTACGCACGTAGATTGCGATTTCATTGACGTTGTATGATATTCGTATTCGCGATTAATACTATACACGCCCAATGACGTTGTATGATATTCGTATTCGCGAGTAATAATTACACGCCCGATATGGTGGCGTATATAGGTTATTATTTACTGTATTTGGGCGCATACTTCAAGTGACTGTGTACCACCATTTAATCGCTTCTAATCAACCAACTGACTTACATGCTTTCGTTATAGTTCCCAAAGGGCTCTTCTTGGTTCAATCGAGCAACCGATAAGAAATTTCTGTGCAGTGTGAAACAGTTGTGCCATCTTCAGTGCTTTTATCAATGTGAAGATATGAGTTGACGTTACGGTGCTTACGGGAATACCAAATCTGCGGTGTTACAACTGCAATGACATAAGTTGTCCACCGCTTATGAATAAAATGCATAATGACATTAGTATTCATGAATGCAATTTTTTTTACCACGTACTGGCAACTCCTGTTTTCCAAAAGTACATTACTGCTTATTACAACACCATGGCAGTCATTGATCGGCACAGCCGCCATCAACACCGTGCACGCACTGATGCAGGGATATATGGTTGAGCGCGAACGCCTGACGTGGTTCGACGAGGGAAGTCTTAGTGGACAGCCCCGTATATCTTCTCCTGGCCAGGAGGACTGGCTATCCCATGTGGTTACCGCATGCGCTGTGCGGGTCGCCCTGGCGTCCCTTCAGCAATGTTCTTGTATTCGTTAATTAAAGGGTTTAACTTTGTTTCCATTCCAATTCAAGAGACGATAGCACTTCCTGCATGGGCTATCCTAAACGTTGCCGGTGTGTCTGTCAGTGTCTGTTACTTCTGCCAGTATAAAGTGAAAACAGTCCGAGTTCATGCCCTGGGAGGTGTGGACCACAAGAAATCGAGGTGAATAAACTCGCAACTAAAGTCGCAGTGGGGTGTACTCTACTCCTTATTTTTCTTCTGTCTTGTTTGTACTGCACTCTCTCATTGTGTTTTTTTTTCTTTGATAATTGAACCATAGCCACGGCTGGGAATGTTTTCATGCATCAATTCTCTCCTCGCGAATGGAGTAGGACACACGCTTGTTTTGTTCGCACGACACCAAACCAAACTAAGATATCTTCAGCGTGTGGTCACTAGCGGTACAAAGTTGAATAGCGAAATGTCGCAGCCAGCTATTCACATACAACAGAGCACTCGGCAAATGCCAATAAGGATTTCGCGATGCCTTGTTTTGCCAGACTGACACAGTCCACAATGTCAACCTCCCCATGCTCCTGACAGTAGAAAAACAGTGGGGAGAAACATCATTCCACTCCTCAAAATTAAGTGTACAGCTAATGAACATCACTGCGTACTCGCAAACTGACGGTAAACAGTGTCTCACAGTTGACAAGCGCTGCCCTTGTCCTTTCAGGCCACCCGCCAAAAATGCTGGCATTTGGGTGGGTAGAGCCGGCAACACTGGCTCAAAAACTAAATATGGCCGTGAAGTGTTGGTATTCTTATGCGTAGCCTATTTATTGGCTCTATTCTTTCCTCCGTGGCTGCAAGTGATGTCGTAAATGATAACTGGTTTTGCCTGCCCCTCACATCCTTCCTCTCCTTCCCAAGCCCTCCCCGCTACACTACCCTATCCCCAACACTCTTCTTCCCTTTCCCACTACTCCTGCTTCTATCCACCCACCCATATTCTGCTTACTGCGCCTTCTCCTCTCTTGTTTTCCCCTTTTCCCCTCCCTCTTCGCCCCTTTCGAGCTCCCCCAACATCCTCCAGGATTTGCCTGCAATTCATGCCCAAACGGTCACCGCTCAGAGTAACTAACAGGCTCACAAGGTTCGTAGTTAGTGTGATCCCCGCACAAGGATTCGGTCACACTGCTTACCACTTAGTCAGCGACTCACTTACTGAGCATAGCCACCAGCATTTTCCTGGCTGATTTGGGCAACACACAGGTGCGGACCAAAATTTGTTTTTACCTAACCTAAGAAGGACTGCCATCTTTAAATGGGTGCTGACACGAAATTTCAAAGCTAGAGATAACTGTGTAAAAGGTTCCTTGATTTAAAGGAGATACCTCCCAGGAAGCTTCAACTGCAGTGGTGCAGTATAACACATTTAAAATCCAATTGTAGTCTTGACAGGCATGAGAAAGCTCAGAAAGGACACTCTTCGACATTGGCATCAGCATAGCGCAATGAGAGTCGCGCCTCACACTGCCGACGTCAGGGGCTCTCGTGACGTAGCGAAGGCGCTGGTCGCTGTCAGAGTGCGCTGCTTCCGCCTTTTACAATCAACGTCACAGTTTTTAGGGACCGACATCATGCTGACCGGGCGGGTGCAGCCTCCACCGGACCGGACGTGCGCAGGTGTCCTGAACAGCCACGGCGAGACGTGAACGGTGACGTCAAGAGCTCCCTCTAGCGTCACTAAATAAAGGCTTATTTAGTGACGCTAGCTCCCTCCTGTCATGGCGGCTGCCTCGTTGTTCGTTTCATCAAAACTGAAACGACACGTTTAAAACAGGTTCTAATAATTATTTACACTGCCATTGACCATCTAATATGCCATTCACCCCCTTATTTCATTACTTGGGGCCGTAGGCATCCCTAGCAGCGAAAAAAAAAAACGCAACACCGTAAATTGGTCTCAGTACCTGAGGTGCAGGAAATGCAATTTTTCGATCAGGGGACCAAACTCTAGTACATGTTATCACAGTTCAAATAAAGAAAAAGAAATGGACTTAGGCTGGCCATATAGGAAGAAAAATGACGACCAGTGAACCATCAGGGTAACATAGGGTAGATGTTACCCTGATCAGGGTAACATAGGGTAGAGAGATGGGTGTAGGAGGGGAAGGCCGTTAACCCAATGGAGTGAAGAAATAAGGAAATTAAGGAGCAAAGAGTGGACTTGCCTTTGTCTTGCCAGCCTTTGTCCTGCAGTGGACCTGAGTAGGCTGTTGGTGATGACGAAGCCTTTAAAGGAGCCATGAAGACTAAATACAAGTTTCTTTTATTCGAAAGATTTCGTGTTTCATAGTGTCCCCAGCACTTGTCCGGATGAAAACGATGTTTTATTCACTGAGAAATTAATCTATTTATGTTAAAATCGTGATTTTCCCCGCCTAAAATCGTGTGTTTTCATGTCTGCATTGACATCACGGGAACTGACCACTTCACAGCCAATTGGAAAGCCTTGTTTACCGTTAGTGAACCTAGATGGCGCCACAGTACCGTGGCAAGCCGGTATCTGACTGTGGTTTGCTCTTGACCGTATTTGAACCTGGCTTGTTTCTGTTCAGGGAGAAAATAATTGTTTCAGGAAACAGAGTCCTCGCTCGACAAATATGGTCCCGAAAGACGCTGTCGCTTACGCCAATCGGCCAGTGTCGGTCTAAAACCACCCCAAAGCCCTGAAGTCCTGTGCAGCTAAACCAAGCATAGTTCGCGCAGTACCAACAGACAGTACGCATCGGTACTTCAGGGTTTACGTGTGCTTTCGTAACTTCCACTGTCAGTCCCACCATTGTTACTGCTATAAAAAGAATGTGCCCTGAATTTAAGAGCAAATAGCTCGTTCGGCAAGCTTATAAGCTCTGCCTAATTTGCGTTTGCCTTTTGCCGGCCTCCGCCAATCCCAGAGCTGGCTGGTATGACATCATAGGTTCCGTTGCTGGGAAATGAGCGAGTGGGTAACAGCCTTTCCTTTTTTTCCTAATTATTACAGCTATTGAGCGAAGTTTACGTTAAAAGTGTGTCGGTAGCGATTGTAACGAGGCAACTTTTGAATGAACCAAACTTGTGTTTTGTCTTCATGGCTCCTTTAAGAATTGAACTCGTGCACAATCACGATGCATTGCAAACTGCCCAAAACTTGGTCAGTATTCATGTACAGGTGCCCCAAAAGAAACGGAGCACAGCTTCGTGAAATTAGAATCATTGCCACCTATAATAGAATATGTGGGCCCGATTTTATTTAGAATAACTTTCTTGAAAGATCTCTTAGAGGCTGCTGGCTGGCCATGGGGGAGAATACCCTAGAAATTTCAACCAGTGCTCCGTTAACTTTTTGCGACACCTGTACAGAGTTTGCACTTTGAAAGGGGTTGCCAATACCAGTGCTGCGCATTGCCATAACGGTCATCGATGGCTTGTGCCAATCTTTTTTCATTGCCACTGAACCTCTAAAAAAAATGTTTTGCACTAAAAACTTTATTTTCTTTGCAGAGATGTTTCAATGGCTCGGGTGAAGCAAATGCGGGAATTTCAAGCAGCTGGTGCTCACGGCATGAACTGGTCAATAAACAGATAATAAAGGCAGAATAGCAGTATGACCCCCATCATCCTTGTTTCTTATTTCAGTACGACAATCTCTAGGCACCAAAAAGCAGATGGATGACCTACATATGAACGGTGGTCACCTCTCCGATTTGATGCTTATTGTATGTAACTGCTAACAGATTAAGCATCAACTCAGCAGGACAGCAGGATGAATTCAGCAGAACAGCAGGTCATCGCATTAGATTGAATCTGTACGTGAAGAAGCTGCATCTATTCCTTTTCGTCAAATTTATTCGTTGATGGAGGACTCAGGTTACGGAAAAGTTATTGTATTTGTTACAAGCAGTGTGGTTTGTGCCAGACATTTCCCTGATTCTGCTGCCTGGAACCAAAAAATTATTGCTGCATTACTGTATTTTTGTAAATACTTTTTTTTTGTGGGCAAAATGGCGGCAATAGATAGATGCATTTTTTTTAAGATGCTGAGGAGTAAAAGAGCGTGCATGGTGTTATAACGACAAATAAATTCCCTCGATGTCAGCCTCAAACTCGTAAAATTTATTTTGTTTCTTTAAAAGTAGTTTTTCATCAGGCCCTGAAATGTCATGCCGAAAAAAGGTAGTTTTTACTGTAGCTCCTTTTATCTCAACCAATTGGAATCCAATGGAATGGAATGAATGCCTAATCTGTCCCTTTACTTTCCTCGTGGTTCGCACAAATGAGCAAACTCACATTAAAAAATAAAAGAAAAACAAACAAAAATAAGGCTGAGTTTAAAAACAGCTGTTCAAAACATATTAATCCTCTAGTCGTGGGCAAGAAAGCAACCAAACAACAGTGTAGAGGAATCCATCAACAGTGTAAAGTTTATTTAAATACAGTAGCATGCACTCAACTATTAAATATACGCGACTCGCGACAATCGGCGTCAATCACTCTAGCTGTACCAGCACGGCCAAATAGCTCCAAAGGGCCGGGCGCCGCGATACATCTATTCCCTTTCCTGGGTCGTTGTATAGGTAATATGTACAGGTTGTATTACACCGCACGCACAATTTGATTAAACGCAAGGAATCAAAATGGAATGAAAATACGTGTATACAAGGCATCCGGTGTCTCACTTGTAAATAGGAAAGGCACCTAAGGTACGGCCGTCTATCAAAGAATTACGTCGTTCCAGATTCGGGGGAAGCCGAACTTCAAGCTATCGCTGCCGAGCGAACGCCGAGCGGACGCGGTTGTAAAACATTTCCAGCAATAGAAGCACGCATTCAATATGTAATACACATAACGCGGAGTATAAAAATTCGAACGTCGTTGGTCTATCACATGGTATATATTTGATTGTTCCGAAACTAGGCTGTATAACTTACACTAAAATTTGATTGTAGTCGGAATGTGTCATGGCTGCTACAGCACTCATCAGCTTGAAAGCTGCCTCTGCCGCACTGAGGGCTGGTATTTTTAAATGGCATTGAATGCTACGGAGACAAACTAGGAAGTCGGGAGTCATCCTCGAGGTACAAAAACGCAAACAGTCGTGTAAAACACTGTCGCCATCACGCTAAGCTGAGCGAAAGACAGTTAAGTGGTCGCCTGCTTATTGCCGCACGTGCACGGACACGTGCACGATACATTCGCTGCTGCCATGGCCATGATCTCCAACTCCTCGAGTTCGTCTTCAAACATCATCACCAGGATGTCTTCGACCCGCCGCTCTGCAAAGAGTAGGGGCATTCTGCTGTGACAAAAATGGCATTCGCACATAGTGTGTTTCCTCGAAGTGAGGATGTAGATGACAACAAGAGCCTGCTTTTCATTTGTTTCCTATTCACGTTTGTGCAACATTCCAGGGATACCACAAAAACCTTTGGCCGCTGTCTTAAAGTGGTGCTTCGATCAAATTTCATCATACTTTTTGCTCGCCAATGCATTTGCTCTTGCATTTAAGTTGGTACACTGGTCTTAGAAACTTTGTAACACGAAAGTGTTTTATTCTGAGATACACGAAGATTTCGTTGACGTCATGTCCGCTCATTGAAGTGACGCCAGTACAATGAAGCAAGCGGCCTGTAAAGGGTGCACCC
The DNA here is from genome assembly GCA_013339765.2 of Haemaphysalis longicornis. Taxonomy (NCBI): domain Eukaryota; kingdom Metazoa; phylum Arthropoda; class Arachnida; order Ixodida; family Ixodidae; genus Haemaphysalis; species Haemaphysalis longicornis. The sequence continues at coordinate 24,662 of JABSTR010003568.1, forward strand.
CTGCACACAGGGTCTTCTTGTGGGAAAGAAACCTTTAGTACTAAAGAGTACGTTATACTTAGGGTTGTTCGTTTTCGTGTTTTATATTTTAACACGAAAGTGTTTTATGCCATGATACCCCAAGATTTCGCTGTCGTCATATCCGTCACGAAAATGACACCAGTACACCTTTGCTGAAGCGACCCGCCAGCAGGACGTCGCTCGCCAAGCACACCCACAAGACAGCCGCCGACCCGCAAACCATGCTGAGCTGCAGATTTCGCTGCACATTTCATGTTTCACTGATTCCTACGATAGAGGAACAAACCACAGTTTATTTTTTTGCTTTCCAACCAATTTTGCTGAAACTTCATGGGCTTTTTCAGTTTTTTTAGCTGGTTTCAAATATCTCATTAATTTTTATGTGAGTTAGCTATATTTCCAAGTTAAATAAAAATTTCCCTTGGTTGTTCTTGATAACAATAGGAAAGAAATATTCAGCAAAAGATTACCAGCAAGGCATGAATAGATAGCAGCAGAAGTTGTGGAGAATGAAATGTGGGAAGCATTCTTTGCTTTGCAATCACATACAAGTTTACATCGATTTTAACCTGTAGGATTGAACTACTCCTGCTAACCAATTAAAAATAATGCTAATTAAACACTACTGAAACACGCAAAATGCAAAATCTGCTTCCCTTATTGCATGGTTCAAACATTCGGCTTGACAGTGCAAAAGAAATGATCTTCCTAGCTGCTCTACATGCTGGGATGTACCGCTTGAGAATTTCCTATCCCTGCGATACCACTCGTGGCGAAAAAGTGGGAAATTATGAGAAAATTATTTCTTTGTTGAAATATGGCCTGCTATGGCTTTTAAAAGTACCTGGTACTGTACCAAGTACGGAATTTTCGGAGGAAAAGCTGCGCAAATCAAGAGAAAAGTGACACCTAAAAAAAAAGGCTTTTTTGCGGAATTTTTCGGTCTCAAAGACTTATGTGCCCCCTTAAAGGTTAGAGTAGTTGTGATGGTGAAAATGTCATAGTTGGCAGCTCTGACGCAAGAGCAGGTCACACTTGCAGTTTGGACTCCTGAAAAACACCTGGTTTTGGATGCGGTGCGTTGGATTAATTTATAGTTATGGCAGCTCACAAAGCACCAAACACTCCACCATGCGGGAATCTGTCTTTTGCCTCTATAAAGACAATCGTCACTGCCGGGTACTGAACAACCAAACTTGAGTGTAGTTATAAAATGTCCCAGCCAGGACGTGGTTGGGACATTTAAGCAATGTAACACACTGCAAGTGCTTTACAACAAAACCAGTTTATAGTAAACTGGCTGAGGTTAGACAACAAGAGTGCCATACTCAGCAATAAGTGAATCAAATACAATTACTCAACCTAAAGAAATAAAAAAGAAGGAATATTGTACCCAAAACAAGCCAATAGCCATGTATGCTTTCACATAGAGCCCTGCCTTGTAGGTCTTTCCTGCTTTAATAAAAGTTCTGCCCACTTGTCATAATAACATAGCATGTTCCACTATTATCTTAAACTGCTCGTTGCATACTGTTTAGCCCCGATAGGGGGACATTTGGTACTTGCAAAGACAATTAAATGCAGTTATTGCTTAACTTCGTATGTATGTTAACCCAGTATCAAAACTTTTCCAGTCAAGCAAACTTGTATAGCCGCAGAGTTTTCACAGTTTCACTTTAACTTACTGATCAAAGTTGGCTGTTCGATATAGACCTGGTTCCTTTCTCTCTCCCTTTGAGGGCACTGCAGAAATTCTGTAGTACAGTGTAACCTCGTTACAAAAGATCTGCTTACAACAGATTTTCAGATACAGGTTAGCTTTATTGGTTACCGTATTCCTATCTGAATTAAACGAAAACTTCCTTTACTGCAGATTATGTTACAACATACATTCGGATATAGGCTATAAAAAAGGTTTTAAGTCTATCTTCGAACCTCTACAGTGGAATTTTCCACTTTTCCACTGTGTTTCAGTGCTTTCAATGTAGTCACTTTTCATTTCATAAACATGCAGTGTTTGTGTTTTTAGTTTACAACGCTGGTCAAAACAAAGCAATTTTCAACAAACTAAAAATAGTTGTGAATTAGTACAAGTGAAACTTTTGCTTGCCAAGAACTAGGACAGTTAAGTGCATGCATTCATACACTTGCAGTATGTGCAAGTGTGATGTCTTTGGCACTCGCGTGATAGGTTTTAAAATTTAACAATGTTAGTGCAACAGACCAGACGTTTATCTATGAAAGTTACCATGGTTAAAACAAAAAATCTAAGCCCTCATACAGTATACAGGGCTGGGTCTCCAAGCGTAGCAAGAAGACCTGTACTTGCATTTCGCTTATATTCACGTGGAGACAACGGAAACGCAAGTGGAGGTTCAAGAAGTTAAAGATTAGTAATGTAATGGTATGAGCGAGTTAAAAGATGTAGAGGGTGCCATACAAAAGGAGCACAGCAAATGTAGCAAGACTCATGCGTGTGATTTCGCAAGACTCATGCGTGTGATTTTAATTGTGTCGTGCTTCTTAGCATCACGGATATGGAGCCGCTGAAAAAGCAATGTTCTCTTAAACGTTTATTAGTCTTAAATACCAACCTGTTTCAGTTTGTACTGAATCTCGAAAATAATGGCATATTTTTGATTGTGTTCGTTTTTTTTTATTACTGCTGCAAATTCTGAACTCTGGTAATAATAGACGCCATCCCGTGATTCCGCCATCTATATACGGTACAGTAAAAGCTCGTTAATTTGAACTCGAAGGGGACCATAAATTGTTCGAATAAAGCGTAGTTCAAATTAGCAGGCAGGCGCTAGAATGATGGACTGCACCACACTGTGCGGCGACCCACGTTGCCGCGAATTAGGCGCTACTACAACGTTTGTGGCAGTGATTTCGTAAATAATGCTTTCATAAATAATAATGGCATGCACCAGAGCACTGGTGCCGCTGGCGCGGCGCCCTCAGTAGACGCGAAATAAGCTGTTGGAGGAGCGCAGTGAGTGGGCCAGGCTGTTTTTCTCTTTCGTTGTTCTGCGCTCTAGTAAATTTCGTTTGGTTTGGATTTACACACACATCGTAATCAATCACTCTGGCCGACTTCTTCTGCCAGGAGCGATAGAAACCAGGGGATCCATAGTTCGAATTAACCGTTCTGGATACCGACGCGTTCAAATTATCGGGAGTTTTCCCCCTATTGAAATATACAGGGCTGTGTCGGGACCAGGGAATGAGTCCGAATTAACCGGGAGTTCAAATTAACCGAGTTCGAATTACGAGCCTCTTTACTGTATTTGGATTGTTCGTACTTCTATTACAGCAGACTGAAATGTGATCCATATCATGGTCTGTTGTAACGAGGCCCATACTGTATACAATGCCTAACGCAGCAAATGCCTCTATAAGATGAATTTCGTGCAACTGTGCCCAACCACATGTAATGCAGATAGCTGACAACCCGTGGACCATAGTTAGAAAACGTGAAATCTAAGGTTTGATGAAATCTCATCCGGGGAAGATTTACAGTTAAGTTGTGTGATTGCTGACCAAATGCTCATTAAAAAAGATAAAGAAGACGTTTCGGTGGACCATTGAGGTAAAAGGTAACAAGTGCTAACATGAAACGGCGCTAGGAATAGATGAAGACCAGTAACACGATGGAGGGATGAAGTCAGAGGGCATCGCAAGACAGGAACGAAAGTAGGAGAGTCTTCAGGTGATGATGATTATTATTATTATTATTTATTATTAGTATGATTATTATACTACGATGATAAGGAATTGTCGCTGAAGGGGGGGGTGGTCACTCACTCTTCATGATGTGGAACCTGCTGCTGACGCTGTCGGACATGTCCGGGATGTTGGGGTTGCGGGCACTGTCGGACTTCTCCAGGCTGTCCTCCAGGACGTTGTGGTCCGAGTCTACCTGCATCGAGGGAAACTGCACCTTGTCGTGGCTGTCGTCGTTGGAGGCCTTCTTGCGGGGCTTCCTGCAACAAACGCAGGGGGAGCCAATAATTAACAGCAGTCCATGAACGATGAGGGATCATTCACAGCAAGCAGCAGAAAGAGTGGATGACACAGGCACTGCACCACAGCTTTTTGGCAATCCTGTTGTAAGGTGATGCCCCCATGTTCACGACTCGACCACTAGGGTGACCCGCACAAGCCTAGTTGGCTGTGGGGCTTACTAAGCCGCCAGGACATGATGCTTAGTGGTGTAATTCTTTTTCATAAATGGCGCAGAACGGAAAGGCCTAGTGCCATCTGCTGGATCGCATCGAACACTGGTGACACTCTTTTCACCAACTTCCAGAAAGAGCACGCGTTTGAACATTGCAGCATTGACGTAGATTCTCTGGTTCCAACTGCAACAGTTTGGGTTCGAGCCCCTACAATCCTACATGTTATTTTTTTACACGAGTGATTTTTATGTACACATTTTGTAAATCGATGCTTATACCCATTTTTTTTTTGTACATAACACTCGTGGTTCGTCATGTTCTAGATTGCTTTACATGCAAAGCGCAGCCCTAACCTAAGCGATCCAGAAGATATACAATGCTAGGTGCCATACTGTTCACAAAACAGCAGAACGCTGCAGGGTGATGGGAATCGAAGTTTGCCTGAGGTGGAAGTTTGGTAGTATTTAATGCAGTCACTGATTAGAGCTCACTGTCCAGTGATTTGAGAGCTCCAGCCAGCAGATAGTGCTGCCACACCAGATGGCAGTGCACTCGAAAAGTGCACTCTGTGAAAAATAAAATAACTAAACTTGGCCAGTTATTGGTGAAGTGGCAAAGGAACCCAGTATTATTAATTTCAAGACTGCGCCTCTAGTAAAGGCACAAGGATTTAGAGATGAGGATGGTAACAAGAGAAACAAACCAGTTTGGTCCTCCATTAAAGAGTGAGACTCTCTAGCTGCCGAAAGCGGTGCAACATGTTTCGCTCGTCTTGTATGGAACATACACAGCACCTGTTTGTGTTTAACTGTGTTTAGTTGCCAAGGTAAAGGAAGGGTGTAGAGGGCTGACCTTGATCATAAGAAAGTAAGGCTTTCTGATTAAACCTTTGGGGTTGAAACCCAGGGCCCCCATAGCAACAGGCATCAAGCCCCATTTGACAACGAAGGCCAAAGTGGAGTATTAAAATGTCATCACCATCATCGTCATGATAATGTGTGCCTATCTCGCACGCCCGGGTCGCAGGGCAAAGGCCTCTCCCACGGATCTGCAGTTATACCACTGTGTGCTAACTGCGACCAATTTATCCCCGCAAACTTCTTGACCCCATCTGCCCACCTAACTTTCTGGCACCCCCTGCAACGCTTGCCTTCTCCGGGGATCCACTCTGTTAACCTTAATGACCAACGGTTATTTTGCCTCCAGATTACATGCACTGCCCATGCCATTTCCTTCTTCTTAATTTCTTACTAATATGTCCTTAAAAAGCGTTTGCTGCAGGCCCATTAAATGTTCCACACGGCATATTAAAATGTACCAGGAACAAATTTTAATGTGCGCCCGCGTTCACAATAGCCTGGGTTGTCAGAACGGGCCACAGGCTGATCCTAATGATGAACCAAGTGTGTGGGCCAATTGCGCATGCAACAAAGGTCCAGGGCTGGCACAGGGCACTCAACTGGGGACTGAGAGCACAACGGACGAATGCTTTTGGTGCCACAATCTGGCACCCCATTCAGAGCGAGAAACAGCCCTGCGAATCAGTGGCCATTGTGATGCATTGTGGGTTTACGCGCCGACGAACGCAGGCGTGACCGATATATAGGGACATTATTTTAACCACCTGGAAACCAGAAGTGCCCTCCATCAAAACGGCCGCCGCGGTTGGATAACCCGCGACCTACAGCCACAGCCCAAAACAGTGCCCTCCGATTTAAGCCCAAAACAGTTCTAATTCTAAGTAGACCCACCGCAATGTTTCCGTTCTCTGCCTCATTCTATTTTTTGTACATCTAGAATACTTCCGCCCTAAAGAAGGTACCCCCAGCTTCGTGACCACAGATTGCAACAAATGCAACTTCTCCCAGCTTTGCTAGAGGCTTGGTAACACCTATCGCTTGAATTCTGCAAGCTGATTGAACACAGTGCCGTTTTTGGCAAAGATGCCAGAATGTTTTTGAATACTCTGGGTGTTGGTGCTGTTAGCACCAGCACGGGTGCTTTCACTGCATGAGCCTGTTAGTTGCATCATGCATGCAAGACAGGGACAACTGATGTCATGTAAAGCGCTCGTCAGTTGGGAGTCTGTTGTTCTATTTAAGTTAAAGCAACTGTGTTTGCATAATGCAAGCGCAGGTCTTATTCCCATGAGACGAACAGGAGACATACAAAAATTTCATTTTGTTTGAACATCCACTTTTCAAGTATTGCTGCAAAGTACGTTCCATTAATGGTTTGTTTACGTTTTCCGGCCTACACCAGGCCATGCATGGCTACCTTATTTCATTCTCAGAGCAGAGTATTTGCTTGGGCTTGTTGGCATCCAGTCACACCAAGCTATCTTGTTTCATAGACAGAGGCTGCCCCCATCACTCATCAGAATATTCTAGCGTTATCGACAACGTTTTACACCTGACGGGATGTTTCTAGTCAAGGTTGCACTTTAACAATAATTGCGCCTTCGAAGTCTGGTCTTTTGTTAGTTTATTCAGGAGCACTAGGTCGCACTAATAAAGTCTATTGCAGAAACATCGCGCCATCTCTGACTACGTGACAATGTCTTCAGCACACTTAATCAGTGACCCATATTGCTGACGCGATGTTTTTCAGAGGTTTGTAAATGAATTCCCTTACAAACTGCAACGCTACAAGATTTCAATTCCTCATTTTCTTAAGACACGTTGGGAAGCAAACTTACTTTCCAAACTTGAGGCCCATCTCCCCGATCTTGGTCTCCACGGCGCTCTCAATCTTGGTCTTATCCAGGGTGTACTCCAGCAGGAAGGCTTCCAGCACAAACGCCGTGAAGATGCTGGAAAGCCCAAGACGAAGGCAAAAAAAAGTGGAAAACAAGAAGGAATGTTTTTGCATGTCTACACCGCAATACAGGAAGATTTGCTCTGTTCAGCCTATTTTTTAAATGCATAGATGATGTGGTGTCATTGTTGAGACATAACGGTCAATTTCCAAGGATTCTGTAAAGGCTTACACAGGCATGACAACAATTCAGTCCTGTATAGTGTCTTGAGAACTATACCAGTGGTGTCCTCGAGTGTGAAACAAAAATCCGTAGCCCACACACCCTTCCTTGAACACTGTTGAGTCATGCTTTAAAGCAGAGAAACCACAAAAGACTCTTACCACACGCACACACCAAAAATCATAATATGTGCGGCATCTGCTAACCTTCAACATTTCTGTTGGCACAACACTGAAATTCCCATGAAAGACAAAGCAGAAAAAAGCATTCAGCTTTTTTGCTGTTTTTTCTCGTCCAAGCTGAACTGCGCGATCTGAATTCAAGAGTCCAAAGCGCTCACTTTTTTGTCAACAACTCTCTGATTAGCATCAATGTTCGTTCTTATCTGTCAGTATGCTAGAGTTTTTCACGAAAATTCGAGGACTGCAGATTCACAACTACAGCACTGCAGATCACACGTCTTCTCAAAGTGACATCCGTAATATATTTTTTTAAAGAAAGCGAAGTACTGGTACTCTTAGACATTAGACAACAACCAACTTTGCACGAAACAATGCCAAGAAAAAGGAAGTCAACTCACTTCAACACGATGACTACGCAGGACAGATGGAAAAGCAGGAAATAGAGTCGGGCTGCCTTGCTGGTGACGTGGACGAATCCCTCGGTCAAAAGTGAGGACAAACATTAAGGGAACAAACTTCCAAGATTTGATTCACATTGGGAGCCCAGAGCCTTTGTCTGGAACGTCTCATAGACTGTCATCGCAACGTGCAACCACGTACGCTGCCGATTCCTCCCCCAAAATTAAGTTTCCAAGATGCATGCACTAAATGGCAACTAATTTTTCTAACTTACCTAGTCGGAATCAAAAGATTACTGTTACTATCTCAGGGTAAGTCTTAAGCAATCTAGAAAGAAGTACCACCCTCACTGCCCTCTACGTTCGTTGCAGATACTGAATTTTTTGAACTCTTGCTTAACTCTTTCGCTACCGCGCCTATCAAAATCGATCAATTTGATCGATACTTTTGGGAGCGCCTTTTCATAGCGTTCCAGGCGTTTCTCGAACAAGTAAAGCTGTTCGGAGTTAGATCAGAAAATGGCCTTTCAAAATCAGTTTTGTTTTCATTTTTGCAACGGAAACGTGATTTTTGACACGCTTTTGAATCACCTGGTTGTGGAAAAGGGGCGTGGTCATCGCGCCTCAAGGCTACCAACGAAGAATGCGTGCAACTCGTAATTACTCTGCACCAGCGCTTGTTTTTTGCTATCAGGGCGTGAATGGGGAACTAGCAAACGATTTTCAATCGTCAGGTTCACGCTCTGACAGTAATAATCCCAGAAATCGGCTGAAAATGTCAAGCAGTGCCTGGTTGCAAAGCTACTTTATGATTTTAGGCAGTTTTATTGCCTTTGCGCAAGTTGTCCTAAGTACTCTGGTAGTTCTACTTACCCCAGGACCATTCCCAAACAGTTTACAACAGTTTCGGTTTCGTTTCTGCATCGCGAAATTCATATTTAGCGCAACTACGCAGTTACCCAACTTCAAGGCTAACTGCCATGGCGCCTGAAGCGTCCGCGACTGATCCTCGAACAAAGCACGCCGCTCCTCATTTCCCCCCACCCTAACCCGATTTCTGCGATAAGAACTTCAGATGCAAGTCAAAAGGTCACACCCAGTCGCCAGATATCTGTTCCGCCGAGGACAGCGCTTCAAACCGGCCTTACACTGCCAGCTGTTCGCCTTCCAGTTTCGTTTTCATGCGAGGGTATATCCGGGTGTCTAATGTTGCTGCTTAGTTGAACTGTCTATTCGGACGGAGTCTCTGATAAGTTTTTGTACTGTTTCATTTGAAAAATGTTAGGTGGCGCTGCAATAGAGGAGGCTCGTTGTGCTGATCTTTTTTAGCGCGCGACTGCTACTCGGCCAAAGATCGCAGGGGACGATTCTAGCTCATCGTACCTCATTTTTGCGAGCAAGGCTACAATTGCGAGTAAGAAGATGATAATAAAGCTCAGCTTTATGTTTTGAGAGATAACTGACCGTGAACGACAACAAACATCAGCCACGGCGTTCCGTTTTCAACTTCATGCATGTTTTTTTCTGCATCGCGTGCTTGTCCCAAATATTGTGCTCGCTGTAAATGCAAAGTCAGCCATTGACAAGATGTTTTTACGTTATGTGGGGGCAAATTGGTGCCTCTGATAACGTCAAACCGCCAGATTTATTCCAAGGAACCACCCAAAATTGCACAGTTTGAATTAGAGGTTGGGCTTCACCGCATGACACGAGCACCGTGCGTGCTAACATTTTTTTTTTATATCTGAAAACTGTTCCGCGCAAGTCGACATTTTTTTTAGGGTGTGTTTTTGAAATGTTTCCCTGCAAAATGTATATTCTAATTTTTTTCTACTACCGGTGGTTTGATATACACAACTCCTTTTTTATCATTTTTTTCGACAACTTGACAAAACTTTTGATTTTGATATTTTTTTTCACAACTATGATATATGAAAACCTTTAAAAAACTGGTGTTATTGGAAAGGCCGTTAAATAATCTGCATTTTGTGCTCCTGCAATTAGTGCCTAAATAATTTTTTAGCAGAAAAAAAAATGTTTTCTTGGACCCCCCAAAATTGGTCAATTTTCTGCGGTAGCGAAAGAGTTAATGGACGCACCCCGACCTTCTGGTAATAAAAATGCAGGAAGAAATTTAATTTTACTGTGGGATACCACCATGTCATTTGCTTGGACACGGCTTAGCACTTGTACTGGTTATAGAGGCATAATACTTGCTATTTGGTGTTTTTCGACGCGGTGATATGTGGTGTTCAATTGATATTGCATGGTGGTAGCAACAGCAAAAATCATCAGCGAATATGTAACAGAATTGTTTGGGGTTGGTTTGAAAATGCCTGTGTTAGGCAAGTAAATACGGCAGTTGCAGTGCTGGAGAATAACTTAATACACTAGTAGTATTTCATTAAAATGAGAAATCAGGAACTTTCGAACAGGCTTAATCTCTTAGTTCTGCAAGAAAAGTGTGATGGCTATGGTACTGGCTGTGCTAGTGGTACATAGTGGCATACTTAACCCAAGCTGACGACTAGTTAGGGATTTATTAAGCCTTACCCGAAACACCTAGTCTGTTCATTCTTGGCCAGGCAAGTATCTGCTAGGAAAACTGTAAATGCAAATTTTTAAATGTCAGTACATACTCTGTGTGCGGCCCAACTTCATCGCTTGTGCCTAAGTTTCAGGCACAAGAGATGAAAGCAGAAAGAATGAAGGGTTCTACATTGGGTATGATGGTATTTGACCTACGATCCACCGTCCAAGAGATTTCAATTTCGCCTGGAAATGTGATTGCCTAGCTGTCTCATACACATCTCGCAAGATTTAAGTTTTGGTACTGTGACAAGAAGCCAACTAATGAGCTGAACATTTGCACTGATGCACAAAAAACAACTCTGGCTAGTGGGAGACGAAATTCCAAAACTGAGGTCTTACTCGCTGAAGTTAGCCAGCGTTACAAAATCCACAATTAAAAGCCCGGCACCGTCGATTACATTAAATTGTGGGGCTTAACTCCACGAAGCTAAACCTGGGCTACGAGGTTCCCCGTAGTGGAAGGCTCCAGATAACCATATTTTCGCGTGTATAACCCGCAGTAAAAAATGAGAAAATTTCAGTGGCAAAGTACGGGTGCGGATAATATGCGGGGTCTTTTTTTTTTTTTTAGTGCAGCTTCACGGCAATGCGTGTTGTGCCATGAAGCTCCTATGCAGTGACGCTGACTAAGCCTTCCATGGCAGCGATTGCGTAAAACATACAAGAACAAGAGGGAAAAAAAAAAAACAAGGACAAGCGCACTTCAACAACTGAAGTTTATCAGTGAATTGTCACTGTCACTAAACATGTGCTACTCCCTAAATATATGCTTTTTCTGTCTACGCAGTATGTGAAGTGTTACTTGCGCAGTAGCTTTGGTGCAGCCTTTCCTGTATCAAACGTGCGGGCAATACAAGAGGACTTTTTTTTTTCTTTTCCGGTGGGCTGAAAGTGAGGGTGCGGATTATATGCACGGGCGGGTTACACGCGCGAGAATGTGGTAATCCTGACCACCTTGGGATGGGACCTTCTCAACCTCTGCCAAGACCTCGGCACGCAGGCGTTTTCACTTTTCGCCTCCATTTGAAAGGCGGCCACCGCGGCCGAGATCGAATCCGCTTGCCCAAAGCCAGCCAGCGCCGGCCAGCAAAGGATATTGTGCCACTGATTGACGACCATGAGCTCGAAGAGCACTACGAAGGAGTTGAAGATGCAGTTGAAGTTGTTCTTGCAGTAGCCCGTGGCGTAGAAGGCCGACGTGCGCAGCTTGGGGTTGCCGCAGTAGGGCACCGTCTCGTTGAGGCCCCCGTAGAAGCTGATCTTGTCCCGGAACAGCTCCATGCCGATCACGGCGTACACGTAGTACACCGCCTACCACAGGACCACAACGGAGGAAGAGAAAGAAGGAGGAAGGGCGGAAGAACAAAATTTGGAGTCCTTCCACTACTGTGAAGATGGAATACGAGCGAAACTGTATTGGTATATTACATATACTGTACCTTCACGTTTATAGCCCACACCAAAGATGCAAAAATTTCACGGGTAAAGCAGTAGAGAAGCGGATTACAGTTAAACCTCGTTATAACGAAATTGAAGGGGCACCGCGATTTGCTCGTTATAGCCAATATTTCGTTATAGCCGTAGCCGACATTTACTGCAAATATTTGCATTGTAGTTACCTAAAACAAAAAGCGGGCGAAATAGCATCTTGCCGCACGGCGGTAGTCAGCAAAATAAACACATTCCGGAGGTAAAAAGGAAAAGTCACGAACCTACTTTATTGCAGTTCAAAACTCGTATTTCAAACAGACTTGGCTCGAAGAAGTCTGTAATTGTACGTTGATGCACCTTGCTGATGCGAGCGATGGCTCGCTCAGCTGCGGCCGCTATGTTCACGCCATCTTCGCCGCCCTCGTGCGCGCCGAAGTAGCGGCGCAGCACGTCCACCGCATCTAGTGCCTCCGACGCCGTCTTTAGCGCTTCCTTTCACGCCACGTGCAACAGCGCTGACGATGGACTTTCGGTTGCTCATGATGGTGGACAGCGTACTCGTCCACACGTCAGTCTCTTGCCACCTTACCACGGAGTGCACCTTACCTTCCTTCGCGCCCGATGCGACGGCTTTTAACATAGCCGTCTTCTGTTCAAGCGTGATAGCCTTTAGCTTTCGCTTCCCGCCTGTCGCACTCGCGTTGTTGGAATCACGCGAGCAGTACGATAAAAGATAAGGCTGTAGACTGCCAAAACACACGCAACTACGCAGCGACGTCGGCGATACGAACAGGGGAGGAGGGGGCAGGGGGGGAGAGGAAGGCGACGGGCTCTTCTCGGACTCACCGCGGATAGTCCGCGGGTAGTCCGAGGATTCCCCGAAGCCATAGGGATGCATGTGAAAATCGAACGTCGGACTGCTTCTCGGGGAGCCCGCGGTGAGTCCGAGACTGTAAATCGAAGGGCCCCATTGTCTGCATGCCGTGCGCAGCGAGAGGAGGGTGGGAATGGCTTCGCGGGCGCAGCGTCCGCATGGCGCGCCATCCAGCTTCGCGCGCGTGGCGGGAGTTTTGAACTGCTAATACAGTTGCCGCGTCGCGCACTGTCTCAAATCCGCGTGGCGCACTGTTTAAAAATTAGCTCAAAATTTGATTTCTCAACGAAATTTGTTCGTTATATCCCGTAACGAACAAATTTTACCTCGTTAAAACGAGGTTTTAAATACATTGGTTTCTATGGGGACTTTCAAGCGGAATTACAATTTGCTCGTTATATCCATTATTTCGTTATAGCCCGTCTCGTTATAACGAGGTTTAACTGTATATGTGAGGTATTTTCTTTGGTGCAGCTACACCACGATGCGCGTACCCCGTCACAAGAGACACTGTTACAAGAGACACTTGGTTATAAGAGACATTTGAAGGAAGACGGTTTGGTTTGTTTTCCTATGTTCCCCATGTTAGCAACATCGCATACAAGAGACTCAAGTTACAAGACACACGTTTCCTGGGTTGCTTGAGTGTCTCTTGCAACGACGTTTTACTGTATACATCAACAACAAAGTGTGTTGCGTTTAAACACGTTTACAGGAAGTTGCTCAAAATGGCGTAAAGAAGTCATTCACAGTAGTTTTGGCGACTGGAGATTGTATTAGCTTCTTTCCCAACTTCCGGAGGTAAAGCACTGCCCTTTGCAAGCCTCCTCGTTGCTCAAAATACCTTTAAAGTGCCCCTAGAAGTTCATCAGCCCCAACTGCTGGCACTTTCTGGTTCATCCTTTATGGCCCTCATTTACTCGTGTGGGGTCACGTGACCTGTAGGCTCTTTGGAGCAAACAAGCTCCACATCTGAGGACTCTAATTCCTCAAAAGATTGTATGTAGACCCATGCCTCATATCCAAGGCAGTTTTTCACAGGACCTCGCACATAAAAGCCCTTTCTTCTATCATGTCTCTTATAAATAGTAAATAATTCACTCTAGGGAGCTCAAAAAGCTGCCCTTAGTAACAAAGTGCCTCTTGTTACCATGTCTTTTGTATGCAATGTTGCTAACGTGGTGAACGGTGGGAGACCAACTAAACCATTTTCATTCAAATGTCTCTTGTAACAGTGTCTCCTGTGATAAGGTTTTGCTGTACATACTTATACTATGCAGAGGTTTGCCAGCTTTGTGGTGGATACACTAGGGCACTTCAGAAAATTTTGAAATCCCAAGCAATAACGGTCAGCTTGGCATAAAGAAATCAGTAAGATATTCGTGCAAGGAAATGTAATAACCGAACGAATTCACCAGCTGACCGCCATAACAATTGCAAATAAGCAATTCAGAAGTACACTTACAAAGAGCACCCCGCCAAATGTCAGGATCGATGGGCCAAGGTTTGTGATAGTGTTGATGATGCCGCGGAACCTGTGGGAAAATGAAGTGGTTGAGGCATGCGCTCATGCCCGCAGAGTATAGCCCGTCTCAATTAGAAGGGGATTTTATAAGCCATGTAGTTTCAGCAGTTTGTTCCTTCTTAACACAAATGCCTATTTGTCATTTGTTTATCAAGCAAATATAGACAGGCTTGCAATACTAATACAGTTGAACCTCATTATAAGAGACATGGATGTAAGAGACAAATGGGTATAAGAGACACTATTCACCCACATGGCTGGCTGCCCTATCTTTCCCATTAAATTTACCTCTTTTATAACAGACATCGGATGTAGAAGATTGGTTATAAGGGACAAGTCATCCTTGAACTTTAATCAATAATCTCGCTTGTAACAGACATTTTAACTTCAGATCCAGTGCCACCAGTCACTAATTGCAGTTGCTTCCATTGTGGAAACACAGGTGGACGACAGACGCCTGCAGTCGCTATTTATTATAACTTCAGCAAACACACAGTGGTTCAGTCAGCTATGAAATGACGATGAGAAGCCCTGCCAATGGAAATGCAACTTGCAGAAGTGGTTGAAGCTTACTGCCATCCATTGGAGCGCGACCGCACATGCGGGCTCTCCCACTCGCGTAGCTCCCAATCAAGAAGCATCGCAGATGTTGAGTCCTGCAAGCGTAATGAATAGCATGAGCACACAGTGGAAGAAGCTGTGCGCTTTGGCTATTCATCAGGCTTGTGAACTCAACATCTACGATTCATCTTCTACAAATAGTGAAAGGAAAGAAAACTTGTAGAATCGGTTGTAAAAAACAGTGTAAATACAGTCATGAAGCAAACAAAGATTCAGAACTGTTTCATAAATTCTGGGGGCCAAACATAAATTAGAATGAGCCTTTTGCAGCATGCTGTAGCGTTCTTTTGAGCTTATTTTAGTCATACGGTGCCCAAAATATAGTAGGGTCTGATTAGGAAGTGAAAACATGGTACCCTGCTTATAAGAGACATCTTGTATAAGAGACAGAAACTGCTCCCCGGTATGTGTCTCTTATAAAGGGGTTCAACTGTAATGTATCAACAAATTATTCAGCCCGTGAACTACTTGATGCCTTTGTGATTAGCCGGGCACTTAAACATCTGGGCCCACTGCTGAACCCTTAAGGGGACAGTTGGGTCTTTGGGGCCGAAAAACGGTCAAACAGCGTTTCCTGAAAAACGGCATTTTCGGCCTCCACGGCCATTTTTATATCAGTCTGTAAATTTCCTCATCAGAAGGCACCATATTTTGTTGTTATTATATTATAATAGCATTTTAAAGTGCACTCTACAGCTCAGTTAGCGCAGAATTAGCGCACAATTAGCGCAGTGAAACGGCACTTTTCTAGAAATGCAAAGCCAGCATTTCGCCCTCAGATATCTCGGCACCCAGAGCAGGTACAACTGTAATTCTTTTTGCTTCTGATACTGAAATGTGTGGAGAATACAATGTTGGAAACAAATTTTTCGAATAGAGGCTCTGGAAAATTATTATTGCGTTCAATTGGCGCCACCTGTGAGCCATTTCTGGCAGAGTGCGGGAGAAGCGAAGTTCACTGTGTTGTAAAACGACCAAAAATAGCTGAATCAAAAAAGTTCTTCCTAAGTTGTATTCTTTAGTCATTTGTCTGCCTAGCTACGTGGTAATTGCCAGTCTGTATGGAGTGATTATTTTGTAACTGTGACCCAAAGTAATGGCAATTAATCATTAATTAACTCAAAATATCATCAACTTACAAAAATCTCTTGGCAGAATTTTAATCAGCAGAAAAAACTCAATAATGCAGTGCAGTTTTATTAAAATTGGTTAGTAAATAAAAAAAATTGCTCTAAGACCAGTCTGCCCCCTTAACCTTATTGATTTGGGGCCATTTGCATTCTTTTTGTTGCAGGTTTCCTTAGTTTTTCAATATATTTTTGCAGCTGAAAAAAAAAAAATGAATGAAAGTAACAAATAACTCACTTATCTTGGATTCGTACAGCGCGAGCAAAATGGACAAACTATGGACCTTTCCTTTCTTAATTTAATGCAGTGGAGTATCTTAGGTCACCTTGTTATTTGCATTGTCGAATGCGTTGAAGCTCGTCTTAATTTCTTTTTTTAGCAAACCTCACTACAACTACTGTTTCTCATGATATTGATGTGTTTCAACATTTTTAGAGCTCGGTTTTTTATCATAACACAGAGGAATACAGTTTGCAGCAAACAATTTCTTTTGCAATGAGCTGTTTCCTATGATGTCCTCTTGTTGATACAACTCTTTCGCAAGTTTTGCAAGGTATGGGTAGATCTCGGCTGTAACTTTTCTAACTTTTAGAAAATAGAACAAAAAGGAGGCACCAAGGTATACCTGTGAAGTGTCCAACTACTGCCATTGCAAAGATTCCTTAACTCTTAATTTTCACCCAAGCAGAATAAGTTTTCCTTCCTTGTGGAATTTAACATCGTTCAAATTTTAGTGCGGCTTTCTGAAGCCTGGGTCAAATTAGGTTAACAAGTTGCCAGCAAGAAAAAAAAAAACTGCTTTTCACAGTAAAGAAACCAGCGAAAGAAAGTTACATACCCTAACAAAAAACATTTCTTTTCAGCCCATTTACGATGCAAGTAAAATCTGCCAGTTACAGTAATGCCCTGACGACAACAAGACGTGGCTACTTTATCACAGTTTAGAAACTGATGAACAAATAAAATCGCCAAAGTTCCCCGATACAACGTCAGCACTACTTACTTCTTGAAGTTGCGGATTAACTTGACCAATCGAAGGACCCGGAGAACCAGCAGAATGTCAAGGGTCAGAGTTCTGTTGTTGTCTGCGAACAAAAACATAATAAAGGGGAAAAAAATGCATTGTGTTATGAATACCACTTTATTAAGATGTTAAACTGACAATGTAAAGCGTAGTTAATTAAAAACTGACTACTTGCCACCTAATTTTCTAAAAAAAGGCATACTCATAATGCAGCCGACGGCATTAGGGATAAGGATTTATTACTGCACTGCGCATTTTATTCCCCCACAAAATTGTGCCAGATTACAATTGATCCCAGATCAAAATCCCAGCAGATCAAACTTGTGGCCACACAAAGACAAACCTTATCTCCCCTTTCGCAGGCCGCAAATTTTTTGTTAAAAGAAAAAAAATGGAGGCAACCGGTGAATGTTTGTTATTTTAATTAGACAAAGCTATTTGATGTGGAGCGAATGCACCAATTTTCGTGCAAGAATGAAAGAAAGAAAGAAAGTAAAATAATAAAGAAACCTTAATGATTCCGGGATCCTTTATGAACCACTAAAATCTGATCCTTCATCAACGAAACCAGATGAATGAACTAGTAGTAGAACAATTAGATGATTAGTGATGCTTAGTTAACCCACAACTGAACATGGAATGAATTAACTATGATACCAGTCCTCGCGGTAATTGACTAGTAGCTTACGTGATGCTCCGATAGCCACTTCGTAGAGCGTTCCGATGACTGCAGAGCCAATAATGACGACGTCGAACCTGTAAACAAGGAAATAGAGGTAGGCGATGAGGTATGCACAAAACACAGTTAAAGGAGCCATGAAGAGAAAATACAACTTCGTGTAATTTGAAAGAACTAGGATTCAGTACCTCACTCAGCTCCATTACAGCCCCAAAAGATGTTTTTTTAACAAAAAAAGAAGTTTTTAAAAATGTTCAACTTTTGCGCCACAGTGACGTGTTATGAGCAAGAATGACGTCATACGGGCCAACAATAAAACATAATTTTCAGTGCGTTAACTGCACGTTAGCATTCAAGTGATGGGGTCAAATGGAACTAGAGGCCCCATTACAGACGTCCAGTCATGTGTCGTCGCGACAGGTCAGTTAGGCGTCCGCCAATCGCACAAACAAGGTTCCGTGACTTCATAGAAAAGTTGCGGGAAATTGGCTCGGGGGTCGCGACTGCTTCACACGTTTTCTTCAATATCTCCGTTATTTGTTCGAAGATTGCGATGATATTGGTATCATTGTTATCGGGACTAAGCAGTCTTTCTAATAAACCCAACTTGTATTTTGTCTTCGTGGCTCCTTTAAGAAGTTCTGAGTTAGTGCATTCAGAGCAGCCACTTACACGTTCCATGCCTGCTTGATGAACCTGACGAAGCCAAAGGTGTATATCTTGAGGAGGATCTCAAGGGTGAAGACGGTCAGGAAGAACCACTCAGCCTCATTGACGTCCAGGCCAATAACGATGGCATTCACTAGGATCAGAAGGTCAAACAGGTATCTGAAAAAACTGTTTGAAACAAACAAACAAACAAAATATTAAATAAATACATTCCTGTGGCAAGACCATGGCACTCCTCTGGCCAAACAATGTGTGACATTCTCGCAAACACTACGCATTTAGGATGTTCCGATCTTTGGTGTGAAGGCATCTCACTTCATTAGACGTGCTGTTGGCATCAGAAGAACTTGCAACAGCATGCCATGAGTTGCAGTGATAGAGAGAGATTACGATAGTATTCAGAAATATGCTCGTAGCTGCCATAAAAAAATTCGGGAAGGGGAGAATCGGTCCACTGATTCAAACTAACACTCACAAGTTACGTCTAAGCGGTCTTAAATTTATTTTTAAATCCTGTAATAGGCACTAGCTCGAGATTGACTGCAAAATTGTCAACACAGGTACATTTCAACACCTTAGATATTTCACGAACAGTTGTGTCTTCAAATGTATGTGTTTTTAAGTATCATGAAGCCATATATGCCATGCTCAATATCCACAGCTAGCATGCATTTGCTTTGGGCACGAGTCACTAAGGGCTTACAATGCAAGCAGCATGAGCAACTACGTTAAGAAAGAGAGAGAGAGGAGGCTTCTACACTTGCAGTTCTAATGATGTGATAATCACATGACCCTAATGATATTGTGGTCACCATAATGCCCACATCATTGTATAACCCTCAAAATGCCAAACACATGTCCCATAAATGTTGATAAGAAAGAATCACGAGGAGAATCAAAACATGCAAGCTTCCAAGCAATGGTCTGCCCCCTACACTACAGCAAGTCCCATTTCTGCTACGTTGCAGGCTAAACTGGGGTCGGCCATGTCTCTGAAGCGCAAGCCATTGCTCTAAGAGTCTGCACTAATCGACCTAATTCGTTGGTCGACTTAACTGCCAGCATTATTAATCGACTTTACCGTCTTCCCCATTTGTGTTCCCAGATGGGCGCCACCTTTCTGAAACTAAAAATGTGCCACTGTCAATGGCAGTTCCAACCTGCTACATTTACTTGTTTTCAAACTACGCATATTGGTCAACCTCTTCTGTAAGTCAAATACTTAATTAAACCTATATGTCAATTAGGTACATTTTTGCCTTCTTTTCAAGTGAGACACAGTGATAGGAGGCCCATGCTTCTTTTTTTTCATGCAAGTCTAAGTCTCAACCCATCAGCTACAAAGCCTTCTCTACAGATCTTAGTGCAAATTTATTTCTCTGGACAAGACTTTTCTCCTGGAATTCTTTAAGGCAATTAACTTGAGTGGTAGTGGTGTACTTTAAGACAACAAAATCTGGCCCCATCAATCTCCCATTCTAAGCCAAGCACAAGCAGAGCTACACTACTACTAAAGCTCTCAAGAAAGATCACTAAAAGTTCTACGGAGTGCTGCAACAACTCTCTCTGTGTCAATGAATGAAGCCCTTACAATAGCTGTGTCCGAAAGCGAAAAAGACGTCAAACAACTCAACTGTAAAAAAGAAAACATAAATCGTAAACTCTCATATTTTGATGGGGCTGTTGGGATGGCTCTGAATAGGAAATAGAATGGAACCCATGGTTGATCATTTTATGATGACTGGCGACCACTAGGTCGGCAGAAAACACCAGCAACGCATTTCCTTCCTTAGCAGAGCTTCTCTACTTTTCCCAATTTCATGACCAATGCTCATGCTCATCTATTATGGAGAGTTGCTTTGGCCACTCACGGATAAGTAGGTTTCTAGCTTCTGAATGCAGACGTCAGTTAGAAGGACCCCTATCATTTTCATAAAATGCAGTTTCATTTCTCTCTCTCACTTTGAGAACGGATGCATTCATTTTGAACTACGATGATGATGCTGTTATGAAGACGAAACTCGAAACAAAAGCTGTCTACACCGCATACATTGTAGCCTTGTTCCAAAAACTACCCAGTCTGGATTTCACTGTTCGAAGAGCCTCGTCAGACTGAACCATAGGAACATTGTGCCAAGGGGAATATCATTACAGGTATGGAGCATTTCTCAAGACTTGACAAGTTTAGAAATACGCAATGAAAATTAATTCTGAACTCGTTACAGCCAAAGACGATGGCTTTCCAAGGCAGCAAATAACATGTCCGCCTGCCCTTTTAACTAGAAGCAAAGTTTTTTTTAAGGGGGGGGGGGGTGGGGGGTTTTTGGTGGGGAGGGGGGGGGGTGGGGGGGGGGGTGTGAGGGGAGAGAGCAGTTTGCCTAGCCAGCTTTACAAGGTAAGAGTGCGGGTCCTAGATAATTATATAAAGAAGGCTTGAGCAACGCTGAAAAAAAAATAAATCACAACAAAGCTTCCGATTTGCTGACGCAATAGAGACTCTTCTCGAAAGCGAAAAAGAACAAGAGTAGATCAAAGAGTTTCTTACCAGTCCCCAGCACTCAATAGTGCAGCTGCTGGCGTGAAGAAAAGAGAAGCGGATATGTATATCTAAAGACTTGCTGGCTAACCATATTCCCGACTCGTGTGCGCTAGCATGCAGTCTAGCAGTATACAACAGTTACTATCACTGTCTTAAGAGCCACAAATTCCACTGTGAGCTGCAAGGGGGGACACTGCTCTTAAAACCGCTCCTTTTAATTTTCAAGTAAACTGCACTATACTATAGATAAGACAGTGTTGGGCATAAAACTGCAATCACATTTTCCAACACTATGAACCCTGGTGAATACAATAAGAGAAGCAGTTTTTTGATGCATCGCTTGGATTTTACAGCTCATTAAACCTCGGTGCCACCAGTGACAAGGAACCACTCTGAATGCCCATTTCAAACACCGAAGTTTAATAATGAGCTGTAAAATTAGTTCCAAGCGATGCATCAAAAAACCAATTCTCTTATTGCACTCACCAGGGTTCATAGTATTGAAAAAATGTAAAGATTCCAGTTTTACGGCTAACACTGTCTTATCTATAGTTCCTCCAAAAATGGCTAATTATCTCTAATTATCTTGGGAAATACCTGACTCACTAAAAAAAATGCCACATTTGAAATCAGTGAAAAAAAAGCAGCAAGACTGGCAAGTTTCACAGAGGTAACTTAAAAATTAAAAGGAGCGGTTTTAAGAGCAGTGTGCCCCCTAAAGAGAAACAGGCATCCAACGCTGAACTTGTGGAGGGCTAGGTTGTAAACAGGCACATTACTTTACTTCTAGTATACTTTTATGTGCAGATTTTTTCATTTTCCATAGCTTGCATGCAGTGCCATCAATTTCGGTTGCGTGCAGCACAACATGCAGTACACGTATTAGAAAGAGGATCTGGTATATTATATCTGTGCACAACTTAATTCTCCGACTTTTGAGGGCGCAGTTTCCTATAGTAAGATTACTTCAGTTTTTGTGACTTCGACAGCGACAAAGCGGACATGGCGCGAGGCATCGAACCGTGACTTACACGTGTGCTGTCATGGTGCGAATCATCTGCGACGCATAGCTGTTGTAGAAGCGCGGCATGCACTTCTCGAAGCAGTTCTGGGTCTCTTCCGTTTCAACTATCTTCACGTTCAGAAGGTCGGCCAGGTACATGAAGTCCGGGAGGTCTGCATAGATAGACACACTCCTTCGTGAAGTTTGGAAGACTGCTCGAGACAGTAATGCAAAGTTCTTTCTTTTGTATTAACACATTATATGAACTCTGCACCTCAGAAGTTGGTTTGTGGGATCACTAAAGCGTGTTTTGGCGAGCAAGGAATGCCATTCTTTGGTGTGTGCATGTGTGTGTATGAGGAGGGAACTGTCACACCACCATGAGAGTCATGATCGTTTGTTTACGAGTATCATGATCAGTCATGAGGATAATGACTTTGCTGCACATTTGAAACCTAAATCAACCCGCAGGTGGACAAATGGAGGCAAGCATCCCAATTTCTGGCAAGTATACTTCCAGTGTAAAAAATCGGTGCTGTTAAAGAAGTGTTAAAAATTTGCAGCACTTCAATAAGACAAGTTTAAAAAAATAATAAGAGAGCAGCATTGAAAATGATCCGAACACGAGAAAAATTTCAAGAGTCTGGTTCATAGGTGTAGAACATTGCAACAGCATAGGGCAAATCAAGTTCGTAGCTAATAACCTAGTTGTTTGATCTGTTGTTCCACGTGAATGAAAATATATTTTAAAATATGCAAATACTATAGGCCTGTGTTTGCATGTATAGTATGTGTTATTTGTCTTTATGCAGCATGTTTCAAGCGAGTTATACTGTCAAAAAGAAAAATTGTCAAACCCATTGTGTAGAATGCACCACGTACTATTTTGACCATCCATCCTGCAAAGGCTTAAGGGCTAACAGTATAAATAAATGAAATGAAATGAAATAAAATGATATTAGCTTCATATTTTGTTTGTGCTTCACTTGTTTCTAAGTGCATGCGGGTCACCTCAATTCCTCCCATACCGAGCAGTTTTGAAAAATTAAAAGCCTTCTACACTAACAAAACTGACCACATTTTGTTATAAGTCATGTTGAGATGGTCTTGGCATTATTATTTTCGTTGTGTTTGCTAGAGAAACAAAGTACGTTTTTTGATATTTATGCGACTTAGCCTGTTGACTCAAAGTCCCGAGAGCTCGGGGAAACAGCCCAACAGCCCGATTTAAATTAATTCCAGCAAACAGCATATTTTTGTTGTTCAATTCAAAATCGAATTAAAAAAGAAATGTGTATATTTCGGGGTGTAGCCCTCAAGTCTACTGTACATTTAGGCACTGCCCCTAAGCATAGCAAATTGATTGATGGATTGATTGATTGATTGGTTGTAGGGTTTAACGTGTTGACACAATGTAGGCAATGAGGCGCGCTATAGTGGAGGGTTCCAGATTAATTTTGACCCCCTAGGGATTTCGAACAAGTGTCGAATCTTGTACACACAGGTGTTTTTGCTTTTCACCTTGATCAGAAAAGCGGCTGCCACCCTAAGCCTGGCTGGAATGCAATTACATGCACACAAATGCACCAGAAGCTGCAGCAGCACATGCACGCTATGGTAAACAATAAAGCATGTCAGGAGAAGGTTGAAGGTTCGAGTCCCACACGAGAAATGTGTTTTTCTCCACTTCCTTCTTTTCCTAACATAGAAAAAGTAATAAAAAAATAATAGAAGAAACAAGGTCAAGTAACTTTCCCTATGCTCTACTAGGTGTTCTAGACCGCTGGCTTTCCTGTCAGACTGTCTCTGTCTGCCCGTTTGTGCATGTATACAAAACACCTCACTGTGATAAAACGCGACCGCAAGCTTGCACAACTTAGTTGCTGTGATTGTGGACAAACTGGCTCAAGGGAGGTTATCTGTCCTTATCCCCGGTGTTAGTCTAGCAAAGTGCCTGGACAGGGATCGCCCAGCCACAGATAACGAGATAACCAGAGACAATGCAAAGCCCTTGACAAAGCAGGGGAGTGGCACGCCAAAGATAAAAATTATCTACGATCCTTCAAATGATCGACGCCCCAGTAATCACGACACGGAAACAAGCTGTTCCACAAAACCTACAGTATCATGCACACACAATGCCCCATTGAGACGTACCTCCTGACGGCATTTCGCAATTGGTTGTAACATATTTAAAACGTGAAAGTGATTAGAGCCCCGTTTGCTTCAGACATATTGTCTCTGGAGGTAGATGCGAGATACGTCATTTCGATAAAATTCCAGCTAGCAATTAGGTCAGGGACTCACTTTGTGCCTGCGACCCGCAATTTTCTCACAAGGACGGGGAAAAAAAAGAAAAAAAGGAAGAGACAGAGGGAAAAGAAAAGAAGAAAAAGGAAAAAAAGAGAAACAAATGAAGAAAGTAACAGCAGCAGACACTCAACTATGAAAAATCTTCTTTTTGAGAACTTCTGCTATTTCTGAAACAGGTGCCCAGAATGTGCTTGGGGAAAAAAAAAAGTTGAAAAAGAAAACTACGACCAGGTGTTGAAAGAAATAACTGCAAGATCATGCTTATTTTAACCCGTACTGAACCAAAGGATTTATACACCCCCCCCCAAAATTGAAATTCTGGATAAAACCCTGTTACACAGTCATTTGTTTGGCGAGATTATTTTTTTGCTTTTCTCTGGATACAACATGGAGCTGCGTGTTACATGCAGGGTGTCGGTTATACACGTGAAAACACAGTACTACTACCACATACTACGCAATACTAACAACACCGGCCGAACGGACACTCACCCACTTTGTTGTCCCCGTTCTGGTCGAGGACGTACCAGAGGATCTTCTTGGTCACCTCACTCCTCGCCGGTGGTATCATGTCCACCAGGGCCACGAATCGGCTGTAGGTGATGACAAACGTGTCTCCGTCGCGGACCTTCAAAAGGTCGAACGCGCGGGACAGATTGTCCCGCTTGACCGCTACCATGTTCTGAACTTCGACCTGCAACGGAAAGTCCCGGGTTCGAATCTCAACACCGCGAACGTTTATTTACACCAAACTAATTCCTTTCTATGTATTATGTCAATTTTGTTAAAACGGCAGTTTCTCATATGGCAAAAATGTGACACATGAAGCATTACAGACAGACAGACAGACTAGTTTTCTCGTTGAGTGTACACAGAAATGCTTACATGTTTAAAAGGTGGGAACAAGGGATGAATCAGTGTGAACAGGGAAACCACATAATGTTGCACGACATTTACTGAGCAACCACGTTAGATTAGCTGCATGCAACACGAGAGTGGATCATAAACCCCGCAGAAAATCTAATATTTTTTTCCTGAATATATGTGAAACTCTATAAATGCTGTTAGTTACCTCTTTCGTGACCACAGCCATAGGCCATCGTTCACAGGTGAACGATGATTTGAAACCTCCCGCAAGAAAGTAAAAATGGCATTATTCGGACTAACCTGACACCATTTGGCGTGGTCATTGAAAACCCCCTTTTTTTCAGTTTCGTTGCCGTTGTTTACATTTCGCGTGGGCAGACGTCGCGGGTAAATTTGAACCCAAGGCAGCAGCTGAGTTGGGCGAAATGGTGTCCTATTTTACTGCACGCTCTCAAAGGCAGACAGCGGTTTCAGGGACTTCGGCCACTGCTGCTGCTTATTTTTTGATACCCCAGCAGCAGTGATGACTCCAGCAACGATGTGGATTCTTCAGATTTTAGTTCTGATGAAGACTCTCCAGTCAACAGCCTCAGACTTTGTACAGGTGCTGCCAGGGAAGGTTCGTTTTTGACTTCACGCTGTATTTATACACAAAACGTGCCTAAAATCCAACCACTGCGGTATTACTTTCATGTGCAGGGCCTGAACAACAAACGGCGGGGATATTTTGCCAAATGCACTGCGCCATATCGCGTTATCACCTTCAAGGTAGCCTGGCACTCGTGCAAAATTAGCAACGCGCACTGCTTCTCAAGAACGGTAATTTTTTTTCCCTTGGTTTTTAACACTGCAGTGATAAGGATTTGGTGTGAGAACGCAAACAAGCATGCTTGCATGCATGTTTTAGAGAGACCAGCTGACTCGCAGGGGGCTTCGCGGAGTGGCACAGCCGTCATGGCCATTAGGTTGGTGGGCCCGCAAAAATCCAGAACTTTGTGTAGAGCGTTGATGTATATATTTAATCATAACTTAGGAATGTAGGAACATTTCATATATCTTGGAATTCATAAAATAATTCTGTAGGCTCAGTAAAACTGCCTATTTGTGTTTTGTGTATACTCATTTAGTGCACTTTTTGTTTCGTTGACCAATAAACTATCAATAATTAAACTT
This sequence comes from Haemaphysalis longicornis, assembly GCA_013339765.2. Taxonomy (NCBI): domain Eukaryota; kingdom Metazoa; phylum Arthropoda; class Arachnida; order Ixodida; family Ixodidae; genus Haemaphysalis; species Haemaphysalis longicornis. The sequence goes on from JABSTR010003568.1 coordinate 50,862, forward strand.
TTTACAAAACCACCATTATGTGTTTGAAAGAGAAATCTATAGGCTACAATTTCACGCACAGCAATGCTAGATGTGTCTAGTAGATCAAGAAAAAAAAAGTTTTGTGGAAGCACTCAAAATCAGCAATTTTTCCGCGGTCACGAAAGAGTTAAAGGAAAAAATCCTTAATTCCCTGATTTACCGTGTGTTTGTGACATATAAAGAAAAGTAAAGAGAAAGTATCACATAGCAGAACTCAAAAATAGGCTCTCAAGTTTCTGGAATGGGCACAACAAAAGAATGACATAGGCTCTTCTTTTTTAAACCAATGTTTAAAGCATCATACTTCCGCTTGGTAAGAACATCATTCAAACTTTCTTTTTTTTTTCCTGATAATTTGACCATTTCTGATGTCCGATAGAATGACATATATATACAGTCATATCCTACCTAAACCTTTGTCCAATGCCATTTCATCGCACGTTCAAATGCCATTAAAGAGCACACACAAGAAAGAATTTGAACTGCCATATATTCTGGGAATACAAAGCTTAAAACTCCATTGAAAATTGACCTCCCAAAGGCCAACCTGTTTTAACCTTACTGATCGCAACAGTCTAGCTTCAAGACTTCCAGTCAATAACCACTTCCGGACGCATATTCGGGAATCCCTTAAAGAAGTTCTTTAATTTTAAAGCCAGCAGAAGCTTTCAGGGCCACAAATATATAAATTCGATGGCAATGCAAGACAAAAATTACGGCCACAAATTGCCTCAGGATTAATTGAGACAAACTGAGGGACCTTTGATGAGTACCAAATTGTCTGGGCATGAACTTTTATCTGTACCTGGCTTATCTGGAATATAGCAGCTGTGGCCTGTGATTACAGCGGCAGTCTAGCACACATCAGAGATGATACCTTAATTAAAGCTTCCCCGTGATTTACAGACACAAAATTAAAGCCGTTCCACTCAATGTGAAGCTGTCGGAAGTGCAGAGGCAGTGATTCGCCATATAGTGGGCTGTAGCGCCGTTATTCGCTCACTGCTACCACACCATGCAATTCAAATTTCCCGCCTTCGCAGTGCTAGTGCGCCCCCTGCCTGAAACTGTGCCAGCGAGAGTTATGTTCTTTTTTTGTGCTTGCTTTTCCCTCCCGCACGTGCCGGCGTTGCACTGCCACTTTATTTTTTTTCGTTGCTATCGTAAAAACCAACCCAACAAGGTTCCTAACTAAACGAATGCGCGCACTGCTGGTTAATCACGTATATTTCGCCTCAAATGTACCTACAGTTTTCTTTGCACTAACAACGGGGGATGTATGGACAAGCACCAGCTGTTCACAGCTTCGAACGCTTATGACTATATAAACGGCTTGCTTTCGAAGCCTCTGGGTTACGCCGCGATTACAGCCACTACGACGCAACGCCAGTATGGCTCTACTTGAGTCCAGTGAGCGAGCTACGACGACAAGGCGAGCCCCTAAGGTGCTCTGCACCTTTTAAGAGGAACAAACCTCCTGTTGCGGGTGGCACTGATGGCTGTCATGGCTGATTGATTCCCCTTTCGACAGTAAGCGGGAATTTTATTTCCTGTCTAGAAAGTAACGAGACCCGCGTGCTTACCTTGAGATTCTCGCGGTAGTTGAAGTAAATTACGGCCAGAATGATGTTCATGAATATGTACAGGCAGATAAGAGTGTAGACGACAAAGAAGATGGCGAACATTGAGTTGTCGTTGTATGCGGGCATCCTGAAAGGAATAACATAATTCGAAATCAGTCGGTTGGTTGATACAAACGTCCTCAACACACCCAGACCAAAAAAATCGCTTTATTTGATGCATTTCACTGCCAGGTTAGAGAAAAATATGCTTCATTTGTCAAGCATGGCTGCAAATTGATGTGACAAAAATTCCTCGCTTGGAAAAAAAACCTTTGCAATGCAATTGGCCTCTACTCGCAAAGTACTCGCAAGGTTGTTGCTTCATATCTCTTAGAATAAACAAAAAACCCAGCTACGAGACCAGGTGGCCTTTTCAAGAGAACATCACTGAGTGCGTGAATGTGGGCACAAAAACTTCTAGTGAGGAAGCAAAGCAAGGCGAGAAACAAGTCTGCCTTCGTGGCACAATGCATGGAGTTCGCGTCGTTTCCTAGCCAATGAGCCCGAACATGGGTAGGTTGAGTGCTGGTGCGTAGGGCAGTTTTGTTTTTCTCACACCAGATGAATCTTCCCGGGTCAGTCGAGCAACCGACTGGCTCAAACATTGTTCGCCAAAACATTCTTAGTCCAAACGTGTGGGCCCATGTCTGGAGCAGCTTTCCTTTCCTGACAACTCACGACTGTTAAGTCGACCTATCGACATTTGGCATTTCGCCGTTGGTGGTCCACTGAGGCAAGCTTCGCAAACCGAGGCAAATGAACCTTCGACTGCACAGACTTCGGCAGCTCGCATGAACTGTGAAATGCACAAAACCATGCGAATACACTTTAAGGGTGCAGCACACTGGTCTTAGAAACTTTTTCTTTTGCTTTCCAACCAATTTTGACAAAACTTCATGGGCTTGTTCAGTTTTTTCAGCTGATTTCAAATATCTAATTAGTTTTGATGTGAGGTAGCGAGTTTCCGAGTTAATTAAAATTTTCCTTGATTTATTATGAGAACAATAGGGAAAAAAACTATTCAGCAATAGATTACCAGCAAGGGCATGAATAGATATCAGAAGTTGTGGAGAATGAAATGTGAGAAGCAGCTTTTTTGTTTTGCAATCACATCCATGTTTACATCAATTCTATATTCTAGGCTTGAACTACTCCTACTAACCAATTAAAAATAATGCTAATTAAAGAACTACTGAAACACAAAATGCAAAATCTGCTTCCCATATGGCATGGTATATTAAACATTCAGCTTCAAAGTGCAGAAGAATGATCCTTCCAAGCTGCACTACATGCTGGGATTACCTTCGAAGAATTTCCTATCACTGCAATACCACTCATGGCGAAAAGTGGGGAATTATGAGAAAACTGTTACGATATTTCTTTGTTATGGCTTTTACATGGCTTTTATAAGTACTTCGGTACTGTTCCACGTAGGAATTTTCAGAAAAAAAAACTGTGCAAATCAAGCGAAAGTGATACCTCACAAGATGCTTTTTTAAGCAATTTTTCGGTCCCAAAGACCCATTCTCAATGTTAGCTGCAGCGAAATATTTATCTTCCTGGTTTTACATTCGCTTTGCCTCACAACTCAGCATTCCCCTCGGCAACACGGTTGCTCAGCAAGCAATTTGGCATTAATTGCTTACTCACGTTTGGATTGGTTGGGAAATTTCACCAATTAAAACCAATACCCTCACCTTCCCCCCTCTTTCCATCTTGGCTTCACTCCAGTGTTAAGACAGGTCAACGCACTGCTGCCCTCTCTGCTTCTTAGTTGGAAAGGATCGACAGACCATGACTGGCCGACCCCTTCTTGATTCACGAGTTGCCCAACAACGCCTCACTTCAAAAACGAGACACGGCGTTTTAGCTTTAAAAATGTGCCCCGATTTTTTTTACCACAGCTTTGCTCTTTGCGCTGTAGTCACAAACGTGCTCAGTCAAGTAGACAAGACATCAGCTCTACTAAAATATGCAGCTTGTGTCGAGAGTATCGTGAAGTCGAGTGTACTTCGTTGGGGGGCAATTTTTATAATTCATCTTGGTGGAAAAACTGCTCAAACAACAGGGACGAAAAAAAGAACCAGAAATCTGTTTTTTCCTTTCTCCATTGTTGTCTGAGCGCTTTTTCCACTGAGACAAACACATACCTCCCAACTAGCTGAACTGTCTGTAGTTCTGCAATTTCTATAAGCTTCCCCCGTTCCGCTTCCAGCCTACTTGCCCAAATGCACACTTCTGCCTTTACACTGCGATTTTGGCCACCTTTCGGAATATCCACGAACCATGCCACTGTACCAACCCACCAACCATTCCCTTGTGCTCTAATGGGTTCACCTTTTTCAGCGAAAGACCGCTCTCCAAAAAATTCATGGGCGGTGCTACAGTGACCTCGATATCAACAGCGCGGTGCCGCGATATGTTCGATATACCATAAGTCGATATATAAAATACGTAAAAACGCGCAGAACTGGTACAAATCAATAAATGAACCTGGTGCAGTAAATACTCAATTGGTGCTTGAAAGTATTTAGTCTTTTGGCTTAAAGTCTAAAGCATGGTAGCCTGCGTGTTATACCACTTCCTCAACGTAGTCCGAACGTTCCAAAGCCTGTCGGTGCCTTAATAGCTGAGTAGCTGCGGTAGGGCCAAAACGCTGAAGCTGTCGGTCTAAGTTGGGAGCGGGGCACTATCAGCGCTTGCGGTACAACCTCGGCAGCGTCTTCGTTGTGCGCTCAGTAGTAACCTCCGCTAGGATCTCCATATTCGTCAACTCCGCCGTCGTTCCGGTGCTGTCGTCACCGCAAGCGCCAACAAGTCACAATGCGCATGCTTCGTGGCTCAGCCCCAACAAAGCGCTCCAGCTGGCCCCAGATTCTTCAAGCTCGCATTCTTATTTTGCACCGTCCAATTCTGATTCGGTGCAACCGTTGCGCAGCATCGGGAACGCCCATCGCGCCACCGCTATACTCGAGGGTACTTCGGGATAGCTCACCGCCTGTCAACAGAGCGCAGCGGTCTGGGCAGTCTGGGTGGCGGAGTTCGATATACCCATTTCGTCCGTCCCAGGTCGAAATAAAAAATTAAAATGCATGTGATTTTCGTGTGATATAGAAAGTCTTCAATACGGCAATAATTCGATACCCTGTTCGATAGATGAGGTTGACTGTATTACCAACTCACTTGAAATCAACCGTTACAACGCAGTAGTTTTAACTAACTATAAACTATCGCAGCCTGGTCCTGAAATATAGGTGACCTGGTCAATAAGATGCCCTGATTCACTCCTTAATGCAGCAAGCCAACTGGCTAGACAACCTGACAGCTGCGGTAAAGCACAAAAGAAAGAGTGCAGAGTGTTTTCAAAGCCTGTCAACAATAATAGCTAGAGTAAATACGCTAAAATATGCTGTTGGGCTAGTTTGTGCACCAGTGCTTTGAGAAAAAGAGCGCTGAAACCACGACAGAAAAAACCGAAGAACGTGAGACCGATGCGCTACTAACACTGATCTCAGACAGAAGACAGGGGTATAGTAGCTTGTCTACACACACACACACACACACCCCCACACACACACCGCACACACACACCACACACACCACACACACACACAACACCACACAACCACACACACTACGAGATCTTAAAAGTTGATATAAACAAAACAGCCACTGCTGAAGACAACAGTCACATCTTTTTATCGCATGCTCTACGAACCGTACTCTATTTGAAACAGTGATAGCGATGCTTCACTGATACAGCCTGCGCTGTTTTTTTTGGATAATAAGCTTCATGTAGTTTTACCGAATTGTCCGTGCGGTAACATGCGTTAAAAAGATGTGATTGTTGTCTTCAGCAGTGGCTGCTTTCTTCGGATATTTTTAGGTCTCATATTTTCAGGCGTGTGTATGTGTTTGTAGACAAGCTACTTATACCCCTGTCTTTCCTTGGAATAAATCAGTTGTTAGTAGCGCATCTGTCTCGCCCTTCTTCGTTTTTTTTTTTTGTTGTGGTTTGTAGCACTCTTTTTCTCGAAGTAATACAGTATATAGTAGTAGTAGTAGCGGGAGCCTGTAGACTTCACTCACATCACGTCTGGATGGTTAGCAGTGGTGACTAGAACATAGAGGCTGAAGTAGATGTCGAAGTAGTCTTTGAAGTAGGGCCGACCGTCCGGGTAGAACAGGGACCTGGTTGGGGGAAAAAAAAAAGGACATAAAAATGCTCCTTCCAGAACTGTTTATCCGCAAAAAACCCCAAAAGCTCTGCTTTCAGGGGATAAGGACACTCCAAATTGCGACTGAATTGAAAATAAATGTAATAAATGTAAAAATGACTCTGAATATGCATTCGCTATGGAAGAAGAGAACGGTGAATCGAGATTATGTAGCTGTTGCATTGCCTGTACTTGGCTTCACGGTGTAGAGGAAGCAAGGCGCCATGCGAGTGCACACTTTTGAGTTTCTTTATTTTTTTTTTTTTAAACCTTCTGCTTCATGCTACTATATATTGATTTCGCAGTGACTAAGAAACTTGGAATCTCAAACAGAAATGAGTCAATCAAGGCCACACTCAAAGAATTCAGGTATATATAAAGCTTGAAAACATGGGCCCATGCGTTGTGAACGCAGTTTTTTTGTCACTGTTTTTTTAGAGAGCCTTGAAGCTCAGCTATTATAGACTGTACTAGAAGAAAAAAACAGCGCTTCAATAATGTAGACAAAATGGAAAACAAAAAAGAAAAAAACGAGGGTTGGCAACGGATAAACGAATAAGCCAGAGATGACTGGAAGAAATGTAGAAAAAAGAGCAAACATTGAATGTGCGGCATTTGCGCCTAAATAGGTATGACTAGTTTGTGTTTTTTAAAAATTTAGTCCCCGAATGCTTACGCTAAGACTTAATTTCTCTTTCCCGCACATTGCTGACCAGAAGTCAACCAGACATTTAATACACCAGCTAGATTAAGCATGCCGTCAGCGGAAACCCTTACCTTCGTTGAAACAGCTTTAGCGCCAGCAATGAGAAGAGGGCAATGCTCATGAAAAGCAGAATGAGGGCATAGACGATCTCCTTCAAGGTGTTGCGAATATTGCGCACGGCCCGACGAACCTGCGAAAAACAGGAACAAAAAGAAATAGCCTTGAGCAATAAATCACCACAACATAAAAACAAGTAGAAACAAATACTGCACCAACTCCCGAGGTACGAATGTTGAAGCTCCCCTCCCATAGCCCGGTGACACTCAAGGGGTCCATGAAGATAAAATATGTTTACTTCATTGAAAAGGCTGCTCTGACCCAGTAACAGTACAGTTGGGTCCACTTACAATGATACCGTTTATAACAATGTATCGGATATAACGAGAGCAGCTATGGCACCATCTACTTTTGTATGCTTCCAATTGTAAAATAGATGGCTCATTACAATGCTCCAGCGCCGTGATACCGGATATAACGATTGAATCAAGTTGGAGCGTGCACCGAAAATGTGAACAGTCGTCAGTTTTCCGTGGTAACCGTGCCAACGGCCTGCGCTGCCAGCTGTGATGCACCTCTCATCCCTTCCACCCTTCGGAAAACGAGTCGACTGTGCTCCTTACAAGGAAGCGAGGGGAGGAGGGGAGCAGCTTTCTTTTTGAACCCCCCCCCCCCTCCCGGCGCCGCTGTCATTTTTGCATCGTCCCAGCGCCCGCTCGCTTCCACGTTCACTTGTGTCACTTTTGCACTGCTTTGAATTTGACTGGGTGCCTCCTTATAAACTGCCTCTGTTTTTTTTCTTGGAAACATTTGGAGTGCCTCTCTGAAAAGGCGACCATTGCGCGGATACACGCTGTGGGACAGTGGTGACAGTGCCGGCTCTGACGACGCGGTTGTGCAGCCTACTCAGACAGTATCTTCACAGGAGGCCTAACACATGAAACAAACAGTCCTCAAGGACTTTGTTTCCACCAAGGACCTTTCACTAAGCGCGGCGAAGCACTTAAACATGCTCTTGAAGAAGACGTGTGCGAACTTTGTGTGCAGCAAACAAAGATGACCGAGTATGTCTTCTTTTGTGCAAATAAGTTGTAAGTGCGACCTTGCTTCCATGCAAATAGAATGTTTTTAGCTCCGTTTTGTCTTTTTTTCGCAAACCACTTATAGGAAGTATTGATTATAACGATGAAATTTCCTTGGCACTTGGATATTGTTATAAGTGGAGTAGACTATACTACCAATTTTGTTGCAAACTTCAAACAAATCACAGAAATGTTAACAAAAACGCACGGCGCAGTGGTGACTCCCCAGCCAATCTTCGCTGGTTTTTCTATGATGACGTAGAACTTTGTGCGATTGGTGGTTGCCAATCAAGGCCACCGCCCAGAAACATGACCGGGCAGTTGTAGTGGGGCCTCTAGTTACGCTTAATTGTATAACTAGAATGTCAATGTGCAGTTAAAACGCTAATAACTAGGTTGTTAGTGCTTGCCCATATAATGTCTCTCCCGCCTACATTACATACCTGCAGCACACAATTTGAAAGTGTTTCGATATTTCTTGCGTTTTTTTCCGGTTAGAAAGCATCCTTCACACGGCTGCTGGGATGGAGAGGAGCGAGTTGTCAAAGGCTAGCATTTTGAAACTGAACCAAGTCATATTTTGTCTTCACGGCCACTTTAAAAAACACTAATCGTAAAGTTCCGAAACAACACCCACTCAAGATTTCAGAGACACGGAATAGGCGATCTTTTGGAACTACAAAACTGGCCGCACCGCTGAGCCAAAACTGCGGAAGCATCGAGAAAAAACAGCAGATGGGCGAACTTCTGGCTCAAGTGTGGAAAGGACAACTAAGTGACCACATCAACACACGAATAGATGATTCCCATTTATTTTGTTCACTTGTCAGCGCTAAAGTAATCGACTTTAGGGGGCGGGCGGTCATTGGGGTCTTTTAGTAAACTGAATATTTCACCCCTAAAAGGGGGTGGGCAATGTTTCGGGGGTGGGCATTCACTTGAAGCTTTACGGTAGTCATGGCAAACGAGACTCTCATCACGCACTGAGAATTTCTATAACCTAGAATGTTTCCACAACACAGTTGTAATCAGGCCCCCCCCCTTCCCACCCCGCAGACTGTGTTAGGAAGCACCCCCCCCCCCCCACCTGCTTGTTCTCGGCGAAGTTGACCATGAGGAAGGGCCGGAGGGGGCGGGTGCAGCGGATGCCCACGTTGGGGAAGCCGCCCATCTCCATGGCGGCGAAGATGACCATGTCGATGAGGGTGACCCCCACCACGCCCATGACCACCAGGTTCTTGGGGTCCTTCCAGAAGACCTCAGCCCGGCTGAAGCTGGCCCGCCTGGACCAGCCGGAAGGTGTAGAAGCTCAGGCAGCAGAACTCGATCAGCATCGTCGCCTGCGGGTTAACAATAGGTGGCGAGGGGGAAGGAAAATCAAGAGCCATCCCGCTCCTCTGTGACGGTGGATGACCAGCGAAGCTTCTTCTTAGCACATGACACAGCGGTGACACAGAGTTCAAGTGACAGTAAATACCGTATTTATTCGATTATAAGGCGAGGGTGCAGCTTGGAGAGTAAAAAAAATCACCATATATACATATGCTGCGCTTTGATTATAAGGTGGGGTATGACTTTGAGACTACGGACTTTGGAAAATAACCTCGTCTTATTTTCGAATAAATATGGTAAGTAGATTTGATGATTGATTGACTACGGGGTTTGAGGGGGGACACGGCTCTTAAAACAATTTTTTTTTAATTTCAAAGTAAACTCAGTGAAACTTGTCAGTTTTGCTGTTTTTTTTCCCACTAGTTTCAAGTATGGCATTATTTCTTGAGTCAGTCAATTAGTTCCCCGAGATAATTAGAGATCATTAGTCAATTTTGGAGAAACAATAGAGGAAACAGTGTTGGGCATAAAACTGCAATCTTTGTTTTCCAGTACTAGTATGAACCCTGGTGAGTGCAATAAGAGAATCAATTTTTTGGTGCACCACTTGGAACTAATCTTACTGGCATCACTGCTTCGTTTGAACAAAAATTAACCGACCCTCACTAAAGACAGTTAAGAGAAGCACAAAGGCTAAAAGTGCATCCAATTGATTGTGAAACCTTCAAAGAACAATCACAAACGAAGAATGGACCCATGCAACGATTTTTCGACAACTAAGTAAGCGCATCTACGAACAAGCTAAATGTATACAAGTATATGAGAGAGAGTAAATGTTTTTTAGTGAAAAAAAAAGAACAGGTCGGCCTGAGAAACTGATCTTGAGCCTGCTACTTCTCACTGGGGCGAGGGTATTGGGGACTAAAGGAGAAAGGAATGAATATGGAATGAAACGACAGTGAAATCGACGAATGAACTATGTACATGCAGTAAGACGAATTAAACGTATTGCACACAACGGGGCGCCGAACCAGATTATCACAGTCCACTTTTCAGCCCATGATCATCATCCACATTAAAAAAAAATATGAGACATTATTCCGCAGTCTGTTAAATTCTGTCGCAACCTACAGCCGAGAATTCATAGAGGAGTCACTAAGGAATATAAGCGGAACTTTAATTGCTAGGCTTCGCTTCCTGTTGTCAGCCCACGTGCCCAAAATCTTTTGTTCGGATAGAGGGAGAGTTTGCAAGCATAGTAATGCTGTCTGAATATCCTTTCACTCACTAGGGTACCTTGGGCAAACGCTAAGCAACTGTTCGATAGTCTCTGGGCAACTACCCATTGTGTCTGATTGTGTGGAGGTACTTTCCGGTCAATTGCACTCCAAGTTGCAGCCTGTCTAGTGTTATAAGGGCACACTTTTATAGTACTCGTTGTTTGCGATTGATGCGTGTACTGTTTTATCTAGAACCGTTCAATTTTTACGCTTTTCCAGTAACCATTTTTTTACGGACGCGCTGTGCATACCTCGGCAAAGTTGGCGCGGCTCACTCAAACTCACTCACAATTTTTTTTTTCGAATCACCACTCACTCAAACTCAGACTCAATGCTGAGCAGCACATCTGCGCTCACTCAAACTCAAACTCACATTGAGCTCAAAACTCAGAACTCACTCGGACTCAAAACTCAAAATGTACTCAGAACTCAAAATGTACTCAAACTCAAAATGTAATCAAAACTAAAAAATGCACTCAAACTCAATTTGGACTCAAAACTCAAAATGTACTCAAAACTCAAAATGTACTCAAACTCAAAGTGTACTCAAACTCAAAATGGACTCAAAACTCAAAATGTACTCAAACTCAAAATGAACTCAAAACTCAAAATGGACTCAAAACTCAAAATTTACTCAAACTCAAAGTGAACTCAAACTTAAAATGGACTCAAAACTCAAAATGTACTCAAACTCAAAATGAACTCAAAACTCAAAATGGACTCAAAACTCAAAATGTACTCAAACTCAAAGTGAACTCAATACTCAAAATGTACTCAAACCTCAAAATGTACTCAAACTCAAAATGTACTCAAAACTCAAAATGTACTCAAACTCAAAATGGACTCAAAACTCAAAATGAACTCAGAACTCAAAATGGGCTGAGAACTCAAAATGAATTCAGAACTCACATGGCCTCACAGAGATTGAGACAGTCAGAGAGGGAGAGTGAGAGTTTGAGAGTGTGAGATTGAGAGTGTGAGAGTGAGTGAGAGTGTGAGTGAGTGTGAGTGTGACTGAGTGAGAGTGAGAGTGAAAGTGAGAGTGGGAGTGGGAGTGAGTGTGAGAGTGAGTGTGTGTGAGTGTGAGTGAGAGTGTGAGTGAGAGTGAGTGTGAGAGTGAGTGTGTGTGAGAGTGAGAGTGAGTGAGAGTGTGAGTGAGAGTGTGAGTGATAGTGTGAGTGAGAGAGAGTGTGGGAGTGTGTGTGTGTGTGTGAGTGTGAGTGAGAGTGTGAGTGTGTGTGAGAGTGTGTGTGAGAGTGTGAGTGAGAGTGAGAGTGTGAGTGAGAGTGTGAGTGAGAGTGTGAGTGTGAGTGAGAGTGTGAGTGTGAGTGAGAGTGTGTAGCTTTTGCGATATCCTCATAATTATAACCAGAAAGCATTTTCATATTCGTCCCACGTGACCCCCTCGACGAGACCTTTAATTTGATACCCCACACACCCTAGCAGGGTCATATGGAATTCATACCAGTCAAACTAACCATGACTCATGACTAACCGGGACGCATTATTTAGGTGTCCGACATGATTCCCCTAACTGGAACCTTCAATTTGACGCCCCACATGCTTCAGCGGCCTCACCTTGAATTTAACCCCATCTATGACTCATAATGACCATCTCATGATTCGAACTACTAAGCCTTTTTTTATTTGTACCACGTGATTCCCCTCTTCAAGACCGTAAATTTGATACCCTACACTCCCTAGCGGGGTCACTTCGAATTTTACCCCAATATAAGACTCGCCATGACAATCTAATGGTTATAAGCAGGAAGCATTTTTGTATTTCTCCCACGTGATTCGGCTCATCAAGACCATTGATTTGATACCCATCACATCCTAGCGGAATCAATTTGAACGTTAAACCAATCAATGACTAACCATGACTATCTCATGATATAGCCCTGCCACATTTTTGTCCCACGTGATTTTCCTTATCGGAACCTTCAATTTGATACCCCGGACACCCAGTGGCATCATTGTGAATTTTAACCTAATTTATGACCATTTTGACTATGTCATGATAATAATCAGGAAGCACGTGATTACCCTCATCGAAACCTTTAATTTGATACGCCCTAGCGTCATGAACCTGAATTTTAACCGAATCTTTGATTTACCATGACTACGTCATGATATATCCATATCTCATGTTCGTCCCGAATAATTCCCCACATCGAGACCTTGAATTTGATTCCCCACATGCCCTCGCAGCGTCATTTTGAATTTTAACCCAATCTATGACTCATTATGACTGCCTGATGACTACAATCAGGAAGCATTTTTTTATTTACCCCGCGTGATTCCGTTAATCCGGACCTTTCATTTGATACCTTACACGCCTTAGCCTCATCAGTTTCACTTTTCACCCAATCTAATGTGGTCATTATTCTGTCTTAAGGAGCGCTGCCCAGTCAATTCAGCTAATTCATTTGAAACAGTAGAAAGGACAGCCCCCGCCCCCATTTCCCCCCGGCTCTCACCTCTTCCTTTGTGACCCCTAGTATATCAAGCCGTTACACAGTAGCAGGCGAACAACCAGCGCGCCAGCCGCCGTGTGCTTTCCCACCACCCTTTCCCACGCTCTTAGTGGATCCGTCAGGAGGAAAAGTTAAGACAACCCTTTTTATGACCTCACCAGTCAATTATCACTCACGCGCCCAGCCGCGAAAATTAGGTATACAGCAAGTGCTTATGGCCATAAAAATTCAACAAGAAACTAAAAAAAATCAGACACCACCTCCCTCCCAACCGATCATGCAGATCGCGATTGGTGCCATACCCGCAGGTAACTTGAATTCCGAGCCCACAGTGACGCATGAAACTTAACAGCCAACCATAGCTGCCTGCTAGGCTACTCATATGTACTCAAACTCCAAATGGACTTAAAACTCCTATTTACTCAGAACTCAAAATGTACTCAAAACTCAATATGTAATCAAACTCAAAATGTGCTCAAACTCTAAATGTACTCAGAACTCAAAATGGACTCAAACTCAAAATGTAATCAAAACTCAAAATGCACTCAAACTCAATTTGGACTCAAAACTCAAAATGTACTCAAAACTCAAAATGTACTCAAACTCAAAGTGTACCCAGAACTCAAAATGAACTCAAACTCAAAATGGACTCAAACTCAAAATGTACTCAGAACTCAAAATGGACTCAAACTCAAAGTGTACTCAGAACTCAAAATGGACTCAAACTCAAAATGTACTCAGAACTCAAAATGGACTCAAACTCAAATTGTACTCAGAACTCAAAATGGACTCAAACTCAAAATGTACTCAGAACTCAAAATGGACTCAAACTCAAAATGTACTCAGAACTCAAAATGGACTCAAACTCAAAATGTACTCAGAACTCAAAATGGACTCAAACTCAAAATGTGATCAGAACTCAAAATGGACTCAAACTCAATCGGACTCAAATTCAGTCGTGATCACTCGGCTCAAACTCACTCAAGCTCAAACTCACCATGCCACACTAGCCTCGCGCTCACTCAAACTCAAACTCACGCGTGAGTTTGAGTCCAAATGAGTCTGAGTGAGTGGACTCATGAGTGAGTTTGCCGACCTCTGGTGCTGTGTGTCCAGGGATCTTATCATGGGTCTATTGGGAAATGCATTAGCTTTTTGACAGGATGCCATTGGCTCCACTAAGAAAGCTTTTGCTTACACCCCACTAGTATCTTTTTGTTCACCGAGCGAAATACACCGCTGAACGCAGCTGAAATTGCAATACCATGTCATATGTACTAGACAGCAATGCTACACCCGACCGGAGTGACTTCTCACCCAGATGGGAAGTTCGCAGCCGTGCACGGCGGGCCGTTCAAACACGGCAAGCAGGTGATTGATCATGATGAAGATGTACAGGACGGTTTGCAGGCCCCAGTGATGATAGACGTTGTAGATTCTGCAGAGGAAAGGGGAAATAAAAGACCGGCCTTGGTTTAGTCCCGACCGAGGCAAAGTTGAGGCAGTCTGTCCAGCAAAACTTTGGAACTTTGCTAGGCTAAAGTTGTCCGAAGTATTGAACCATGCTCTCATTGCTTGTCATTATACACTTTTAGCTTGTTCTGTTCTTAGAACTTGTTTGATGTAATCACAGTTCTTACTCTAAATCCAGATTTGAGGAGGGGGGGGGGGGGGTATGGGGGACACAGGGGACACTTACACAATGCTGCGAGAATTGTGTCCGTGTTTCCTTTCTAAGTTCTGTGGTTTTTGTTCAAGCTGAAATTTCAAGTCGATATGAACCAAATCGCCCAAACCCAAGCAATTCTAAAGATGTACAATGTGCTTCTTGAACAACCTGTGACACAGAAAAGATGCAAAAACACTGTACCTAATCTGTTTTACACGCCACAAAATTAAAAAAGAAATAGAACAAAAATATACATGATAAAGTTGAATTTTTCTTTCTGTTGTTATCATTCTATTTTAAACGCACTATTTCTCTTTTTCCTCCAGTGTCACCGTTTACTTGCCCTGTAAATAATATGACTGCAGCCAGCCTAGCGCATTCTATCAGAGTGCAAATAAGCAGCATTTTAGTGTACCTGTAGTACAAGTCGAATCAACTAACGAGCTTAATAGGAGAAAGACTCTGCCCTTAAAGCCAGTTTCGTTACTGCGTAACCTACACACTTTCCCCACTAAGTGTCTTTGGGTATGCCAAGAACAAACACGCACTCAGTTTTTGCTCATACAGAGGAAGTTTGATTGAATTTATGCAGTATGTTGTGTCCCATCCTTACGCCAGAAACTTTGATCACCTATGCCCAAAATGGTGGCCTGTTTAAAAGTTTCTGTACTCTTTAAGGGACCAGTGAGTGAAACTGTGCCCCGTACCGCAATTATTTTAGATTTTTCAATGCGAAAAGTTCAACCATATGAAATTTGATGTCTCAAAGTATATATATTTCACTTAGGTGAACTAGAGAATTTTTATACTTGTGCAAACAAGTGGTAAGTTTTCATACATTTATTGTTTTCATACATGTATATTACACTGCAGCAAGAACGATCCAAATTTTAAAATTTACCAGTTCATCCAATGATACTGTGGACAATGGGTCCCATAGGAAGAAGAAAGTTACTTTTTAGAAAACGAGAAAACAAGTTCAGAGCTGCACGGAAAAAAACATTTGTAGTGCGACAGCTCGGTAAACATTCACAATAAAACTGTGGTAGTATTTTGCTGGTACTTTCTGTAGAACTTGTACTACATCAAAAACAAACGCCGCACATAAATGAATTTTTTCCAGATCATTTTTCCAAGAAGTTTAGTACCTACCAACAGGCCCAAACCAGCACTTTCATAGTTTTTTTTTAATGCCCAAGGACGAGGGTTCTGCCTTTAATAACAGCATTTTTTGACGTCATGAACATCACAGGACGTAAATTTTTTAGCAGTAAATTGGAATGTGCTTCTAGCTATGCAGTACATTGCCCATAAATACTGAATTTCCAGAGAATAATAACTCTAGTGTATTTTTGTTGTTGGTTTCAACATTATTTCGAGTACAAACACTTGACTATACCACACGAATGAGGCAAAAAAAGCTTGAGCACGAAACAGCCTCCTTTCAATAGCAACATTTGCCTTCATACATCAAGCACAACAGCCTAAAGGGCAACATTACACTGCCTACGCCAGTATTAAAGATATCAAATTATCATCAAAGCATCCAACTGACTCAATTTATTGTTGCCGTGTGACGCTTTTCTCTTACTGGTGAAATTATTCCGTACCCATTCAACTCTATTAATGCTTAATTTGTTTTGTACACTTCCTTGCATAGTGTTTGGTTAATGGTTAGCAGCATTGCAAAGCTGCCCATCTGCTGCTATGACAGAAATTTCAAAAACTGGACCGGTTTTATTTCAGCACTTTTTTGACACCTCTGCTTCCCAACTCAACACGAAGGCGATTTCCGCCAAGGCCACACAGATGCGTAGCAAAGAAAGCGGCAGAGCCTACCTGACCGCCTTCTCAGTCATCTGGAAGTCTGAGTGATAGCTGTCCATGGCGTCTCTAACCAGCGCACTCGCTATTATCAAGTCCTGCAAAGGAAAAAAAAGCAGAGACAATTGCAACGCTCAGAGAAAGCTTGCAGTTCACACTGCAGAAAACCAATCTGGGTATGCGAGAGAAGTGACATCCTATTAGCGTTAAAAAAAAAAAAAAAAAAAAAAAAAAAAAAAAAAAAAAAAAAAAAAAAAAAAAAAAAAAAAAACTCTTTTAGAGTAGTTATGCAACGGCGGTTACATAATATACTGTAACCAGTGTTTGTTAAAGGGGCAATGCAGACAAAACACAAGTGTGGCTCAATCGAAAGATTGCCTCGTTAGAATCATACTGACACCACTTTTAACGCACACTTGGCACAAATAAGCTATATAAATAGGGAAAAAGGGAATGGCCATGCGATCCACTAGATCATCTCCCACAACAGAACCTCTGACGTCATAAGCCCTGCTGTGAGATTGGCTGAGGCTGGCAAAAGCAAACGCAAATTAGGCAGGGCTTATAAGCTTGCCGAATGAGCTATTCGCGCTCAAATGTAGGGCGCCTTCTTTTTATAGCAGCAAGAACTGTGGGATGAACAAACTCGTAAACACTGAAGCAGTTAGTACGGCACTTCGCTGGACAGCCGTCGAACGTGCTGGAATTGTCTGAAACAACACTGACCAACTGACACAAGCCGCACGGTCGCTTACGTGACCAATTTTGTAGAGTCATAGCTTAAGTTTTAGGAAACGATTACACTAGTGTGAGCCGTATTAAAAAATACGGACAGGCGTAGAAGTCCGGCCAAAAGCAAAGTTCAAACAATGGCACTTCAGCAGTATTGCAGTGCCACCTATGAAAGTTGGTGATAAACGAGATAATTAAGTGGGAGCCTGTGAGATGGTAGCAGCTTAGGTCAGCAGGCTGTATTTAGTTTTAAGGCCCAGCTTTTGCTACGTCATTGCCGACGTCACAAAAACACGATTTAGCAGGAGAATTGAAATTTCGAATTAAAAATTTTAAATTTTTAAGCGCTTGTTCGGCAGCATCGTTTGCTGCCGAACAAGCACTTAGGGCACTATAAAACACTAAGTCTTTCAAATAAAACAAATTTGTATTTTGCCAGCACGACCCCTTTAGACCACTCATTTGTTGATGCTTTAACATAGTGGTCCCCCTGAAGTCTCCAATGTCGGAACCTCCTCCTCTATGTAAACACTGAGCGTTCTCTCTTTCTGTGAATACCAAAACACCATCAAATCGAATTGAGAGAATTAAAATATACCTGAACACAGCCAAGTCATATCAGTAAAGCTCAGAACACAATCCCTGCTGTCATTCGCGCTGGTAAACAGGTGCCGCAAACCTATGATATGCCCCTGATCCCTCAGAAACAGGAATGCACCACAAGCAAGGGGCCAATTTTGAAAAGCCTGCAACATTTGTAGGACGTGCCTGTGCCGTGCGCAGGTCTCAATAGCAGGGGCATGCTATAAGGAAATGCAGTGGTCAGTTGTGGCAGCTGCTTTTGTGGTTTGTAAATTTTAGCTCATGACTTCATGTATGCTGATGGAACCACCACCCCCCTTCTGCCAGTGCATGCCGCATTACTTTTTACTGAATAAAAATAAAAACTCTTCCCGTGCAACATAAACTTCCCCCAAAAAAGTCTAATTGCCCCACCACGCCCATGGAAAGGTGTGCTAAGATTAAAGTGACCATATTCCTCGGACCTCAAAGCAGGACGGGGGGGGGGGGGGGGGGGGGGGGAGAGGTGTACGGACGAAAGTAACACACAGCATGGTCCTCCGGGTTTTTTTTTTTTTTTTTTTTTCTGGACCGTAACTGATACTTTTTGCTTGAATGAATTGCCCTCAACAGTTTATTTTTGCTGATGTGTCTGTAGTGCCTATTGCACGTCCAGTGCACATTCACCTTTGTTGCTTTGAGTGTGGTCAAATAAACGTGCATCTTCTCTGCAGTCCACAACTTATTCATCGAGGAAAACACCCCTTCCACTGGTGCGTTTGTGCCTCGCAAGCACATGGCATACTCGGTGATTGCCTTGACATTACTGCAAGGCTCAAAGTGCTGAGCACGTCCACCCCACCATTCCTAAAACGCAAAAAGGTGTGCTAAACGACTTGTTGGCACACTGTAACATCAAGAAAACAGCTCAGACTTTGGGACTAAAGAAGAAGCACATGACACAGACGCTGGGTCGTGTATTTCTTGCTTAATCCCGTCACCTGCGTTTTTAGATGCGACGCTGAGAGCATCTCTTGTCAGCGGCCCTGTCCTTCCTGCGTGCGTCCGTTGTTCTCCGCAGCCACTCTCCCCCTCTCCTCTCCGATAGTGAACACTCTCTCGCGAGGGGGCATTGGCTTGGCTTGACTTGGATTGGATTTGGATTGAATTAAAGTGGATTGTGTTGCGTCATAGCCACGGCACTCTCTCTCTCCGCGGTCTCCTCTTCTTCGGGCGCGCTGCGCATATAACCGGTGTGCTGCTCTCCGGCGGCCTTTTGGTCGACGGTTGCTCTCCGCTTGCGCTTGAACCTCCCTCAGCGTCGCATCACACCAGGGTTCCCGCGAGGGGAGGTGGGCGTAATTTTTTTTTTTCTCGAAGTTCCTCAAATGGTTTCTTTTGCCATTCCATTCCTCCAGCTTTTTAGCCATGACACAGGGCTTGATACCCGTCTTCATACATTTGGCAGAAGGCGGGACAAAACCCCGTCCCACAAACAGGCCGCTGGGACAGCGGGACCACAGCTGCAAAACCAGGACATGTCCCACCTAAATCAGGACATCTGGTCACTTTACCTATGATAGAACCTCGCAAGGTTTGACGATAAATCGCATGCACTTGCGGCGGAAGTTGGATGCACTTTTAGGTTTCGTGCTTTTTCTCAACTTTTTTTAGAAAGCGATGGTAATTTTTTTTTTTTTTTGCGTTAAAGCCAGGCCATGCAGCAAGAACATATCAGAGGCAAAACATACATTGCAGCGGGCACAGGTAAGCAATGAGATAATGTCGCAACAAAAACTAACGCGGGCTCCCACTCTTTGCAGCTGCAATGGAAAATATGACCAAAGCAGCACCAGATGGATGAGATGATAACGGATTTGCTTTGTAGCCACGCCATGCTTGTTGCTTGTCTGTGCAGTGGAATGCTGATCGCAACGTCTTTCTTACTCTGTCAGCCAGGCACGCACTGCATTCCACAATAAAATTGAAGCCATTCCACTCAATGTGAAAGCTGTCGGAAGTGCAGAGCAGTGATTCACCTAATGGGCTGTGGTGCCGTTATCTGCTCACTGCTACCACCCAATGCAATTCAAATTTCCCACCTTCGCAGTGCCTGTGCGCCCCCTGCCTGAAACTGCGCCAGTGGGAGAGTTCTGTTCTTTTTGTGCTTGCTTTTCCTCCCGCACGTGCCGGCGTTGCACTGCCACTTTTTTTCACTTACTATCGTAAAAACCAACCTAAATGACATCACTAAATGAACGCGGGCGCTACCGGTTAATCGCATATATTTTGCCTCAAATGTACCTGCAGTTTTCCTTGCACTAAACGGGGAGATGTATGACGAGCACCAGCGGTTCACGAGCTTCGAACGCTTGTGAGTATATGACCTGCTTGGCTTTCGAAGCCTCTGGGTTACGCCACGACGACGGAACGCCGTGCGCCTCCACTTGGGTCCAGCAAGTTACGACAACAAGGCGAGCCCCTAAAGCGCTCTGCACTTAAAAGGACGACACGCCACAAAGTTTCCACCCGGCGCCCTCACCCTTTCCAACACGGGAGTATCTTCCCCTTCCCTAAGCTGCGCCAGGGCATCCTTCGCATCCAGGTCGATCCCGGTGTGCTCCCCATCTTTCCGGAAGGTCACCGCAGGCTCCCCGCGGACATCCAGCTCCGCATTCTTGTCTCGGAGTATTCGTTCGCGGACGACCGCGTCGAAGCTGGAGTAGCTGCCCGTCGGGGTGTTGTCATCCGTCGGGCTGGCCGAGCTCGCCGTGGTCGTCCCGGCCGGCTTGAGCGCGCTGGCCGCCAGGCTGAGCCTCCGGTTGAACGCTTCCGGAGCCAGGCTGACCCTGCGGCCAAGGAACAGTTCGGGGGGAATGTAGCTGCCCCGCCGCTCCGGCAACAAGCTCTCCCGCCGCACGGAGAGCTGAGTGCGCCGCTGTGGCCGCCGACAGGCTCTCTCGGCGGGCGGCGACAAAGCCCTCGGGGACCAGGCTGTCGCGGCGGGTACCGGACATCATCTGCGACTGGGGGGGGAGACGCGCCATGTGGCAGTGGCTGTTAGCATCATGTTCGTGGTTCGAGCAAAAAAAATGAGTTCAGTATAAAACCTATTCATCTTCACAGCGCACAAATAACGGGACAAAGGGAGGATAACGCTGGACAAACGCAGTGTTATCCTCCCCTTTGTCCCGTTATTTGTGCGCTGTGAAGATGAATCTGTACCAACTAGCCCGGTTTTCCATGCCACTTTAAAACCTAGTAATCACGCGCGAAAGGTTCATTTGGCTTGAGTTCGCAAGGACTGCGCACACAGTACAGTCCGTGCTGCTTGGTGCAAATTTCACCACGAATTAATTCCCTGCTTGTGCGGCAAAAAGACTGATTTTCGTTGCTGCCGCAAATCGCCAAGCGGCATTCACAGGGTAAGTTCAGCCATTCTAAAAATTTTGCAATTTCTGGCAGCAACGAATTCGCAGGGAAATTTACACCATGCAGAATGGACTTATTTCCTGAAGGTTTGGTTGATTGGATTCAGCCTGTCACTTCTGCCGAAAGGCACGCACAAACAGCCTAACCGGCACGCTATCTGCAGTGACAGTGAGTGACATGGCATGCAGGAGATCGCGTGGCGCGACATCCCACCTGTATATTTTGATAAAAAACAGCACCCAACGAGGATAAAGAAAGGACTTCACAAGTGATGAATTCCTTTGAACTGTGCTGAGCTCCTTTGACCACTGGATACCTCTGAGCTGTGGATTCCTTTCTTCATCCTTGTTTAGGTGCTTGTTTTTCATCAAAATATGCAGAACCAACTAGCCTAAGTTTAAACATTAGTCACACCTGCCACACTCGCGCTCTGGCAGCTCAAGGTCATTGCGACGTAATGAATGACCTTGAGAAACAACATAGTAGAGCTTTCTCTCTAAAAATAACAGGGACATGACTCCTCAAACATGTAGGGGCTAAACCATGCCTCAAAACAACACAACCTAAGGTAGACCAAATGCGTTTTTTTACACTGAGTCCCCTAGATTTTGTCTACACCTCCTAAATTACTTCACAATACTTCCGTTCAGCCAGATATACCTGATATACCAATAGCTGAGAGTCAGCACTGTTTTCTGCAGTTTTTTTTCTTCACCTATGCTTGTTTAGGACGTTTTGTATGATGAAAAATTGTGTATGAAGACAAGAGTACCATTGGTGGTGGTGCCAAGGTAGTTAAGACAGCTTGTGCATCGATATCTTGCATCTAATTCTTTTATTGCGTCACAGCGATTGGCTGGTTAATCAAAAGCTTCAGTTCTTCCAGCAGTGCTTGCTTGAGGGTTGGTACATCTAAACTGCAAGAACGCTGCACTGATTGGGTTTACAAATACGAAAGGCGGAAGAAAGAGACAACACATGCACACGGAAGCGCAACCATTATCATCTCTCTTCTCCTCCTGCTTGTGTTTGTAAACCTAATCAGCGTAGTTTCACAGTTTCTATCAGCATTCAAGTTTTGAGTCCTATGTTGCTGAATGCCTTATCCTTCCACACACTCAAGCCACTCAGCCAGATATGCTGTTCTAGAAATGCGGCATCTGTATGGTCTGACACAATGTGACATCTCCGTGAAGACTGCCAGATAAAATCATTCAAAGCATTGCGGTAACAAACATGGAGGACTCAATTACGGTATAAATGTTTTAAATTTTCGGTTTTCCTTTTGAGGCAGCACATAACAGGCACAAGACACTTGTGCTACTGCGACTGGACTCAAGTTTGATTCCCGGACTACGGCAGCCACTTTTCTGATGGAGGTGAAAAGCAAAAACGCCCGTGTACGAGATTTCGGCGCACGTTAAAGATCCCCAGGCGGTAAAAATTAATCTGGAGTCCTCCACTATGGTGCGCCTCATTGCTGCGTTGCGTCGGCGCCTCAAACCATACAATCAATCAATCAGCGACTGAATTCTCGGCTGGGGGAAGTATGAAGTTTAAGAGCAGTGTATGTAGTGACAAAAGTAAAAATGCTTTCACATGCTAGCGTTGAAAGTGTGTGCACACAACAGCTTTAAGCAACACCGATTTTTTTTTTGCTTCGGTGCAGAATTAATAGATCATGCAAGGTAATACGTGAGGCCACATCATGTCTTTTCGCACTACAGCTATTGTATGCATTTTCATACTCTGCGTGTAGTCGCAAAAGGCCGCTTCATATTTGTTGTGTGCCATGTGCAACGCTCTAGCCGTACACTAAACGTTTGCTGAACGCATTGGTAATCACCATTGCACAAAGCTTTTTATGGTGCAGAGACGGTTTGCAGTGATACAAAGGCTTTTTTTTTTTTTTTGTCATTAGCAAGACCAGCAAGTACTAGTGTCGACCTTGGCATTATAAAAATAGACTACAAAATCTGATCCGCATGGATGCCAACAAGATACAATTATGTGCAGCAGAGCTTTAAAAATATTTTCGTTAAGTAGAGAACATCTGTTGTTTATACGAGTCTGTCATCTGTCATTTATAATTTACGTATTACGAACGATAAAGACAAGCAAAAAATAATGAGGCTCAACCGTGCATTCCACCGCTATGCCCTATCTCACTTATCGGGTCTTGAACCTTATCAATTAAACTTTTGAAGGCATGTATCATTGGCACTGAGATTATTTGTCGGATGTAATGAGACGGCGGCTGAAACGATCCAACATAGGCTCAGTTTGAATTCTAAAGGGCATTAATGTCTGACTTTTTTGCAGAGAGAATTTAATGACTCGGGAGAAGGAACACTTCTACGTGCTACCCAAAATTCAAACAAAATAAAAAAAAAATCAGGACAAACTGAAAGAGGCAATATTGTCTCGCACAGTCACAGTCTTCACAGATTGAGACGAGAAGTTATAAAGTAAAGGCTCCTACCAGAATCATGCTTCGCATCATGGTTGGCTGCTTGACTTCGGCGCTGGGCGTGCCAGCGCAAATTCACAACACAAACAGCAAAGACAGCGCGGCACTGGGCAGGAGAGAAAAAAGTCCCCCGAAAAGTCACAAAACCGCGACGCTACGCACTATGCAAAGTTCGATCTAGCTCTGACGCTCGCGCTCAGTGCGCGATCGCGGCGCATAGCAGCGCAGCACTGTTTCTTAATTGTCTCTGTTTTCATTCATTGCAAGCTTCACAGCGGGTGGGAACCGCTACGAAGGCGCGAGGGCGCACGCATCAAAGAAATGACGACCGCCCCCTTTGTTCGCCCATGGCTTGTCCGCTCGTTCTGAGCGCTCTCCAAGACACTTGTTGCCGTCTCACGACAGCGGGAAGACGTCTCCATCAAGCCCTTGCACTGCGCGCACGTCTACACCAGTTCAATCCTGCGCAAGCCCCGAACTTTGAGTTTTAGTTCAACCACACTGACGACAAAGATCGGGCTCGAAAAAAGAAACTTCCCGGCCGTGCATTAGAAGCGCATTCTCGCGATCATCATTAAAGGGAACGGAAGATATTTCGGCGCTTCGCTACCTGTTGTCACTTGGCCGAGCGCCGAATGCCGGGAGCGTCGCTGCGCTGCCTTCCCGGAGTCGCGCGTACGATTTGAACATGACGTCTCGGAGTATTTGTCAGGATGCAAGGCAGGTTGTAGGTGCAGCGATCACGTCTCCATTGCCTAGGCGTCGACCACTGGCATGTCTCAAGCGGCCGGCGTAAGTAAAACGTGCCAGGCCGACTTGACAGCTCACACGCACCGTACAGTACGGCAAGTGCGGAACGCGTAAACAGGTGAATCCACCGAATCCACCCCCTTGGATGAGAGCCAGCCCGCTACGAGCGCAGTGAAGCCAGCGAAGCGCATAGGTAGCTGGCGTTGACACATACACGTATAAATTTTATGCATCATCGCATAATCATTAGTTTTCTGCAATACCGAAAAATAAACAAAGAAAATTGGTAGTTTACTTGTTTTACTAGTTTTATTGGTTTTGGTTCTATCGCCGAGCCGACTGGTTGTAGCCGCCACAAATGGTTTTATTTCGGCATTTGTGACTTCAAGCACATGTTTGCGTGCAACATTACGCTTTTCACGCTCCCTATTACCATAGAAAAAAAAAAAAAAAAATCAGACCTCAGAAAAGGAACAGGCAGAGCAGGAAAACGCCCTTCGTTTTAAACCGTCTCTAGGCACGAGGCAGGATCGGCCTTGCTGTTGCTGTTACTTTGCAGTTCGACACCAGTTTTATATTTCCCGGCAACTCATAAAGGTTTGAACCCTGCGCTCGGTGTTCGAACCCAGAAACACGAACATGCAAGGCGAGACGGCAAGCTAATGGCCATCGTGAAAATGAAAAAAATAATGCAAATATAAATTAATTATGACTGAAATGACGCTGTTTGGCTTCACTTATGGTTATGCTAGCTGCGTGGTTACTTTCGAACGAAAGGAGGAGACCCAAAGGAGACGGCAGGGCTTGTCCGCCTTTCCGGCAGCCGCATCGGCAGCGTATCAACTCATTTGTGCGGCGAGAATTTGGTGTTTTGCGAGGACTACGGCCGATGAAATAATTTCGCGGCTTGTTTTTCAATTATTCATTGTGCTGGAACCCCACGGTTGGAGCCTGGAAAAGACCAAGACGCAGTCATGTCGTCCGCACTGGATATCCTGCAGGAAATGGGGTTCTCCAAAGAGAGAGCGTAAGCGGCCGATTGTCAACACCGAAATGTTTTGTCGTCTTGTTGGAGGAAAAAGGGCCCCGGTGTGTCGCGTTACGTTTTCTCTCGTTTTTTGTGCAGGCAAAAGGCACTGGAAGTGTGCGGAGATCAGACCGTCGAGGCTGCGATGGAATGGTTAGTTATTACACTTACGCTAAAGGCGCGGTCGTGTCTGCGCTAAAATTGGTCGTGTTGTCGCCGAGCGAAGTCACCTATTCGTGGGAGTCCATTTCTTTTACTTATCTAATTGCAGGCTCATAGCCCACGCCGATGAACCCATGGAGACGGACCAAGCGGTAGCCAATGTCTCGACACCGCCTCCGCCGGCTGCAAAACCCGGGCCAGAATCAGGTAATGGTTTAGGTTGCGACGATTGAATCGAACGGAATCAAACCAAACTTAATTGCTCGGTCTAAGGCCGTATATCTCGATCCAGTCCGCGGCGCTTCATTCAATGAGCAGTCTTAAATAAATGTGGTTCGTGGTGACGAATACGAAACGCGCATCCATTATTCGAACGGCACGTGCTTGACAAGTGTTGTGTGGTGTTCTGTTGTTTCTTTGTGTGGTTGGCGCGATTGTGGTTGGTCCTTGGCTAAGCGCGAAAAAGTTTGCGTCCCTCATCTGGTGTGGTGTCGTGTTAACAGCATGCTTTCGGCGATTTGCGTTGTCTCCAAGCTGGTGTTTGGTTCGGGGTTGGCCGCCTGCGGTAGGCTTGCCGCGTTCTATTTGCTTTTAACACTAGATCGAGGCACGGAGTGTTGTTTCCGAATTTGGGCTGTCCCGGTTCGGAAAAAGACGCGAGGATTGTTAAGTTCCGCGTCAAGCAACCAAAAATGTGTTCTGCGCGTGTCGGCGAGGTAACTTGAAAAGCCACTGCGCGTTCGGCAGTAGAGCCAAATATTACTGGGAACTGTAATATTACTGTCGCGTGCTCGGCGCTCTAGCGAGCTGATTTGACGTCTAGAAAGTTTTGTTTCACTTCGTAGCTATTACAAGCGTGCCAGGAAACAATCCTAAACCTTGGTGGCTCTAAAAATGGTCACTGTGCCTATTTTGTGTTTGTAAGCTCATTCACTCAATTAACACCAGTCGGAAATTTCCCATGAGGGGCTTAGTAAATATAACTCAGTTGAAAATGCTGTGCACTGCAAGCGAGCCTGTTTTTTCTTCAAGTTCAAGCATATGTTGATGGAAGTTGCCGTTTTCCCGCTGGCATGTGCGAATTCTGGTAAAACTTTGCATTGCCAGATACTGGTTAGTGTTGGCTACTGCGTGGCTTGTAATTTCTGATTACGCCTGACCATCTTCTGTGCATGCCCATGCTGCAGAAGCCAAAAATGACCCGGGAGAAGCCAGCAAGGAAGCCACATCCGAAGACAGACCTGTCTCGCCAGGGGCGTCTGCCAAGAGCTACAAGTGTGATGAGTGAGTGGAATTGATGCACTTTGGCATGCACACTGATTTTCAAAGGAGGAGGGGGAATTCCTCCTGTCAGTGGGACCAAGAGAAATGCTGCTTAAGGGCCATGAAGACAAAATGCAAGTTTGGTTAATTCAAAAGATTGCCTCGTTTTAGAATCATGCTGACACCACTTTTAACGTAAACTTCGCTCAAATAAGCTGTATAATTAGGAAAAAGGGAATTGTCGTGCGACTCACTAGCTCATTTCCCGCAACACAACCTATGATGTTATACCAGACTGCTCTGCGATTGGCGGAGGCCGGCAGAAGCAAATGCAAATTAGGCAGAGCTTATAAGCTTGCCGAACGAGCTATTTGTGCTTAAATTTAGGGAGCGTTCTTTTTATAGCAGCAAGAATGGTGGGATAAACAGTGGAAGTTACGAAAGCACACTTAAACATAGAAGTACCGATGCGTACTGCTGTTGGTACTGCGCACACTATGCTTGGTTTAGATGCACAGCACTGCGGGGCCTTGGGGTAGTCTCAGACGACACTGGCCGATTGACGCAAGCGACGGTGTCTTACGTGACCGCATTTGTTGAGGGAGCACCATGTTTCACGGAACGATTATTTTCTCCATGAACAAAAACAAGCCAAGTTCAAATACGGTCACAAACAAACCAAAGGCAGAAAACGGCTTGCCGCGGTGTGGTGGCACCATCTAGGTTGACAAACAGTAAGCAAGTCTCCGCTCCACACCAAGTTTAGCTGAAGGACCTGTTCGTATGATGCCATTGCAAACGTCGTTCAAACACACATTTTGGCGTAAGAATCAAAATTTTAGCTTAAATTGATTAATTTCGCAGTGAATAGAGCAGTGATGCTACCGCTGCGCCAATCTGCGCCCAAGTGCTCTGGCTGCTACATTTCCTCTAAATTTGGCGATTCTGCGCCCAACCTGCGCGTAAGGGTGTACGCCGACTTTCAGAAACGAAACTAACTACTCGAGGTTGCCCACTGAAAGCGACATCGCGTACACCTGTTTTCAGGCCACAATCCGAGCCAAGCCAAGGCAAACTGGCCCTTTTAGCGGTAACGGTAGAGTGCCTAGAATATTTAGGAAATATTTTAGGCACTCTAGTAACGGCGATGATGCGTTTTGCGCATGTAGGCGCACAACGCCAAATCTCCCCCCTTACCCGAGACCTATTGGGTTCGTGAGACCAGTTGCCGCCGTCGCGACCGTCCGCCTCGCGGTCTTCGGGCCGCGATATGCGTGCCGTACTCGTGAAGCTCGGCAACAACGTCAGGCGTCGTGAAATTGCCGTACTCGCTCGCCAACGCGCCCCGACAGCGTACGCGTCGACCGGGTGCCTGCGGAGTTGTGCTGGAAGAAAAGTAGGCAAGAAATGAGGACGCAGGAGTTGTAGTTACAGTGGAATCTGAGTGATACGAATTTCGGTATGAGACGAATTTCTGATAAGTGTCAGCGAAGTTGCACTGTTTGAAATGGGAAAAGTTTCGGCTCTTACGAACGGACCTGCGGTGCCCGGCGGATAATAACGAGTGGGCGAGGCGCCCGACTGCCGAGCGAGCAAGCTACGGCGACGTACGGGCCCTCTGCCCTCTTTGTCGCTCTTTCTACAGGAACGGCCAAGCTGTTCTCTGCTCGCGAAAACACGCCGTGCACTCCACAGGCACGCTGACACCGCCGCGAAACCACCCGCACGCTGCGCGGGGCGCGGCCGGCCGCGGCAACATGGCGGCGGTTTCGATCACGAAGTGGTGCGGGACGCTCAAGAGACCGCTTCTAACCACTCTTTAAAATGCCGCTCAAAGCACACACGAAGTTCCTTGTGCGGTAAATGAGCTAACAATGTGAACGAAAACGGTGCTATAAAACATCATCCGTGCCGCTAGTGAAAGCGCCCATGAAATATCTGTCGGGGTGATAAGCCTAAACATCTCCGGCGGAGCCAGCCGGCTGTCTCGAGCGCTTCGTAACTGCCGCCATGAGGCGCACGCCTTCCCATTGGCGCAAGTCGTCAGGCTCCTCCCACTGCCACGCTCGTGAAAATATCGCGCGCACAACGCCGATGCGCACGAATCGCGTGCAAAAACGCCCCTGTAGTGAGTGAGCTTGGGCTACGCGAGTGAGGAGATGAAAGTCCAGAAAGGACTGCTCGGCGACATGGAGGTTAAAAAAAAAGCAGAATAACGTCACGTATTTCGTCACGCAAAAGTAAGAAAAGAAATAATCGAAAACTTGTTTTAGTGCTTTGTTTTTTGGTCTGTGTTGTTCACACGAATTTCGGATGATACGAATATTTTTCGCGGTGCCACAAGATTCGTATCATCGAGATTTTACTGTAAACAGATGAGAATTTACGAAGTGCAGGGGGATAAAAATAGTATGCAAGGGCAGGAAACGGTGACATAGTTCGGGCCGTGCGCCGGCGAGCGAGTACGGCAATTTTACGACGCCTAACTTTGTTTCAGAGCTTAACGAGTACGGCAGGCATATGACGACGGCCGTCTTAGATTTAACGTAGAGTTCATAGAGGCATAGAATTCACATACGGGGAAATTGAAGGTGAAATGCGCGCATGTGGCCTCTCAGGGAATTAACATAGTCTCGGGGTAGGAGGGGGGACTAATGGGCTACCTTGTCATTAACGGAGGCAGTTTTGGTTACTTGCGGCAAACGTGTCGTAAAGGGGCAAGGTTCAGCCTGGTGCTGCATGTTGGTTGCCAGAAATGGGTGCTCACTGCCTTTGTAAACAATAGCGCTGCTATCGGTGGCTTGTCGTTTTAGACCCTTACGGTGGCAGCGGTGACGCTGCTAAATAGTGATGCATGTGCAACACGGAGGAGCGTGATGTTCAGTTATGCAAAGCCGGGGCGCTACTGATGTTATTGGTCTGTGCTCCTACGATAGCCTTCCAATAGGTGCTCGCCTTATTTACATAGATGTTTGTTGATGACGAGCAATTTTTAGTTTGTTCATAGCAAATCTGCTATTGTGTAAAAATTAGAGCTTGTTTTTTTTTTTTTTAATTTTTGTTGTGCAGGCCGCTGCACAAAGTTCAGTGCAGAAAAATGGGGACAAAATATCCATGTTCTGGGCTCTTTTAATTTTTATTATCATCCGTTTGAAGGGCGTGCTTTTAGCGATTATCTATCAAGAATGCTAAAACGTGGGCTTTAAATTGCTTCTAATCACACTGCTCCGGAAAGCCTGGGTTTGCTGCTCCGGAAACGCGTTTTTGCTGCTCCAAAGCTGCTTCCAAATGCGGTCTAAGTCCGGTAGCATCACTGATAAAGCATCGTTTGCTTCTGGACCAGCGCTGGGAGCCGGGTTCATTACACAGATTGCTTTGTCCCGGTAGCAACGATATTCATTTTTTCTCAAGCTCCATACACATAATGTAGATGTCAAAGAATACAGACGAAGCTGTGGTGACTGGCCAGATACTTTCTGGTTGGTTGTTGATGATGTCACAGGACTTTTTTTGTGTAATTGGTGGCCAGGGACTAAAGCTACCTCCAAGCAACAGGACTGTGCCTTTATAGCGGTGGCTCTAGATTACTTCAATGCTAATGTGCAGTTAATACACTGACAACCGTGTTTTTAGCGCCTCCATTAATACGTCCCTACTGACATCATGTAGCGAGAAATTTTGGAGTTTTTTTTTGGGGGGGGGGGGACACTACAAACTACACGTAATAAAACCAATCTTGTGACGATACACAACTGGCTCGCACAACAAACACACAGAAGTTGTTTTATCAAGGTTACGGATAGGCTACGCACATGTAACACACTCGCATCTGCTCACTTGTTCCTCACCACCTACCTCTGTGCAGCAGGTGTGGAGAACACCAATCCGTAATCCACATTATAATTCAATTTGAGGCACTTGACACACAGGACACAAACACTTTGCCCAACTTCACGCTCTTCTTGTCAGATGATGCCACGATATCTTTTAAAACGGGTTTCTAAGTACTCGTTGGGGAGTAAATTTTTACGGCTGATATCATGTCATGCATAATCAAAAAGTTGCCCTCTACACCAGCCATCGTCATTGTCTTTTTATGTCATTGCACATCTATTTTTACTGATAGGCTTTAGTATATACTTTCCCAACACCCCCATCACATAACTATGTTTTTAGCGCTCTTTGCTCATAGTCGGCCTTGCATCATAAAAATCAAATCATAATCACCATCAATTTGAGGCCAGAATGGGGCCAGCTCCTTAAAATTAAACTAGGTTATATTTTGGCTTCATGGCCCCTGTAATTGTTTTTTTTTTTTAGCCTCAAGAAGGGCACTACTTATGCTTAGTTGTGGAGAGCGAGAGGCCATGAAAATTATTGGGGCTGTGCACCGTGTTATGTGAAAATTGCTAAAAATGTAGGTGTTAACGCTTTCAGGGTTGAATCAGGGGGTGAGCACGAGGTTTTCTTTTTTTTTTTTTTTTAGTTTTTGTTTTAAACATGGAAAAGGTGAACTGAACTATTGCAACTGCAGTTTCTCGCTTGTGTCACCTGCACACAGTGTGAGAAATTGCCTCTCGCTTCCTTAATTCCGATCCGACCGTAACACGGGCTCGTGCGATGGTGGTGCCTTGCTGAGGTCAGAATCTAAAGGGCTGGGCTGGATATTTTGTCTGCCTGATCGAATGACCAGCTGCCTTCCGAATCCAAGTTTGGATTGCATTTGTAATTAGGAGAGCCTCCACTCCAGTCTTCGTTCGAAGGTTTTGCAGTTCAAATGCGTTAGCGGAGGTGGCAGTTTCACGCCCGTGGCAGACGTGACAAGAGGTGATTTAGAGAGAGAGGCGGCAGACAGATAAAAGAAGGAATATGGGATAGGAAGACTGCAGGCAAGAATGGCCCTGAAGCAGATGGCCCCGGGCAAGTATGGAAGTTTCATAGCACGGAGCAGAGTTAGGAAAGCAAATCTTTGGAGAAGACACAGAGGGTGGCAGCGCTGCCGTATGCACGGGGACCGAGTGCAGTGTTGGGCATCTTTGAACAGGGATTGCCAGTGTAACGTGAGGAAACAGCGAGTTGACATCCTCATCTAAGGTCATACACGCGCCCACCGCACAACAACCATTTCGTCACCACAAAAAGCAGGTAACCCGCACTAAGCAAAAGCAGACAGGAGGGGATAAGACAAGCTTATATACTAGAAAACAGAACTCTACTACAGAGGGTAGGATAGTTCCATGTGTGGCAGCAGCTGATTTTTTTTTTTTTTTTTAACGATAATGTAGAACGCACAAGTATATCAGTGACGCCACTCAGAGGAAATGTTGTGACACACTGGTTTTGTCACTGATGCCAAAAGGGGTCAAATTTGCACTTGTCTGTCAAGATAAACGAGGTGGTATCTTGTCTTCTCGGCACTGTTTTGGTTACGTCATTGTAATGAGCAGTGATCACCAGTGGTTATGCTGTTTGCTTAGCAAGTACGCCCTAACGTTTGGTCCTTCTGGCTGCTTCTCACTCCAGTTGCGGCAAGCTCTTCAAGAGTGCCCCCGAAGTGGAGTTCCACGCAGTCAAGTCTGGTCACCAGAGCTTCTCGGAGTCAACCGAGGAAGTCAAGCCCCTGACCGAGGAGGAAAAGATAGAGAAAGCCAAAAAGCAAGTTTACGGCAGCTGCTGTTCTAATGGAGGCGAAAAGCGAAAAAGCCCGTGTGGCTAGATTTCTACAGGCATTAGATATCCCCAGGTGGTCAAACCTAATCCAGAGCCCTCCACTACGGGGCACTTCATATGCCAGGTGGAGCTTCAGCTCATTAAACCCCATAAATCTGAATCTCAATCGTTGATTCGCTTGGTTAGGGAGTATGGGGTTTAAAAGTGGGGTTGTGCTCTTTAGCAGTGTACAACTGAAGTATTATGCATATTTTAATGGATAGACATTTTCAGTACAGATTTATTGATAAAGCAGACCTAACACTCATCATCGTCATCATAATGATCAGCCTATCTACGCCCATTGCAGGGCAAAGGCCTCTCCCATGGATCTCCAGTTATACCGCTCCTGTGCTAACTGCGACCAGTTTATCCCCGCAAACTTCTTGGTCTCATCTGCCCACCTAACTTTCTGCCGCCCCCTGCCACACTTGCCTTCTCTAGGGATCCACTCTGTTACCCTTAACAACCTACGGTTATCTTGCCTTCGCATTACATGCCCTGCCCACGTCCATTTCTTCTTCTTAATTTCTACTCATATGTCCTTAAGTACAGACCTAGCACCACAGGGATTTAAAATCTCTGACCTGTGGTTGACAGTCGTGGGTTTGTTTCTGTTTGTTTGTTTGTGCCCTCCTCTCCGCTTGCTGTTCACGTGTGGCTCCCCAGCAGCGCACCATTGCTTACACGCTGCTTCCCTGCACAAGGACTTGTGGAGGCGATAGTTCTCTGTTTCTGGGATTGTACTTTATTGCTCATTGTCCTAGCTCTGTCACCACGGTAGATGCTCAGACGAGGATACAAAGCAGGACGACGGCCAGAGTAACTGATGGCGGAAATAACAACGGCACGGGTAACATTTTTCTGTAAGTGGCATGTGGTGTTTAAAAATTGTAACTGCGTCAGTTTTCATCGTCTCGAAGAGACGACTTGAAATTTATTCTTTTGAGAAAAAAAGCTACTGTTTTTGGAACCAGAGGCATCTTTTGAGATTGTTTGCAAGCTAAGCCAAGCGAGAATGGAACACTCTTTTCAGCTTTCCCAAGCGCTGCTGCGCTCATTGAATTGCGGCTCGCCCAGGCGGTATCATCGTTTTTTTTTTATCCGGCATAGTTTCCGAGTGAGGCACAATGGGTGGACGTGTGCAAAGCATTGTTAAAAATTGGCTATATACTCGGGTACAACTTAGAATGACAACGGGAGTCGCCGCCGCTGGCCGTTCCTCCGCACGGTGCAACGAGGTCATTGCTGCGAGTATTTTGAACATGACACCGAGTTGGTTCCATATTTTTTTTTCCACCTAATCTGCTTACGAACTACTGTAGCAACAACAATCAGACTAGGTGAGAAAAAGTGGGTGATGTCGCATATTAAGCGCAGTCTCCTACACGCATTGACATCCAGGTGTGTCACTTCAATGGAGTGATACACTACACGAGCTATTGCTGTAGTTGTTGAGGCAGTGTTGTCCAACGTTACAATCTGATTTACGGCGCTACCAGAATCGGTGCTTCCGAAGTGGGAATTGCCGCGGTAGTTGCGGTGCTGGCAACAGCGCCCTGTCTGTTGTCGAGAAAGGCCAAGTTGGGTTTAGAGCTGCCTGTGCCAAGTGTTCTTTTTTGGTTTGCATCCTTCAGCTGGTCTGTGTTGTTGGTGGCCGGCAATGATTAGAACTCTTGGATTTCTGGCCGCCAGGCTGGAAGAGAAGATCCGACAGCGGAGGCTGGAGCGGGAAGAGAAGGAGAAGAAGGAGGCCATCGAGCGAGAGAAGGAGCGGCGCAAGTTTGGCCAGGAGATCGCCACCACACGGCAAAAGTGAGGACAATTCAGTCACTCTGTAAACGGCCAACGCCACATTGGTTTCTTTTTCTTTTTTTCCAGGCAAAGTCTCGGTTTGCCCACAACATTAAGAGGGGGACACTGCTCTTAAAAAACAGCCTCCTGTTGTAATTTTCAAGTAAACTTTGGGAAACTTGTCAGTCTTGCTGCTTTTTTTTTTTTCAACTCATTTCAGATATGGAATTATTTTTTGAGTCAGTCAATTAGTTACCATTCCAAGATAATTAGATACAGTTAGTCATTTTTGGAGGAACAATGGGCAAAACATTCGGAAAAGTCACATAACTGAAATCTTGTTATTTTCCGACACTACGAAGCCTGGTGAGTACAATAAGAGAATCGGTTTTTTGACGCATCCGCTTGGAACTAACTTTACAGTTCATTAAACTTTGGTGTTTGGAATGGGCACTCAAAATGGTTCCTTGCCACTGGTGGCACCGAAGTTTAATAATGAGCTGCAAAAATTAGTTCCAAGCGGATGCATCAAAAAACCGATTCTCTTACTGCACTCGCCAGGCTTCGTAGTGTCGGAAAATAACAAGATTTCAGTTATGTGACTTTTCTGACTGTTTTGGTTAAAATGGCTAACTATATCTTATTATCTTGGTAACTAATTGACTGACTCAAAAAATAATTCCGTATTTGAAATACGTATTTAAAATACAGAAAAAAGCAGCAGCAAGACTGACAAGTTTCCCAAAGTTTACTTGAAAATTAAAAGAAGTTGTTTTAAGACCAGTGTCCTGACCCTTAAAAGAACCAACCTTTGGTGACTCGTTCAGCTCTACTCCAGCCATGGAAGGCGTTTCTTTAACTGAGATAATGCAGGAAGTATTTACAAACTTCCAAATGTCTCGCTATAGTGATGAAATGTGTGCGAGAGTGATGTAATATGGGCTGGCACTAAAGAAGACATGGCTATCTGTTTGTTAACTGCACATTCACATTCAAGTGATACGATCGGATGGGACCAGGCGCCACACTGCAATTGCCCATGCCATGGTTCGTGGCTGGGGCTTGGGTTGGGGGCTTCCAATCACACAAACATGGCTCTGTGATGTCGTAGAGAGATCGCTGGAAAGGGGCTGCGGAGTTTTTCCTTTAATATCTCGGTCGCACGTGTTTGAAGATTGGGATAAGATTGGTAGTATGGTTGTTGGGGAGAGCAGTCAGTCTTTGTAATGAACCAAATGTATTTTGTCTCCTTTAATTCGTGCACTTTAGGGAACACGGAAGTCTTGTGTCGATTAAAATTGTGGACCCGCTGCGGTGGCTCAGTGGCTAAGGCGTCGTGCTGCTGAGCACAAGGATGTGGGTTCGATTCCCGGCTGCGGCGGCCTTTTTTCTGACGGGGGTGAAAAGTGAAAATGCCCGAGTGTACGAGATTTCGGCGCACATTAGAGATCCCCAGGTGGTCAAAAATAATCCGGAGCCCTCCACTGCAACGCGCCTCATCGCCTGGGTTGTGTCGGCACGTTAAACCCCACAATCAATCGATAAAAATTCTGGAAGAGTAGGGGCTTGCGCATTCGACTTGATTGGTGCAATTCGCAACTGGCTATTCTCACAAGCAGTTAACCATGCAAGCAGTTCCATGGCTACCCGGCCAATGGAGTCTTTTTATGCGCTGCGAATTAGATCCCAGAACTAAGTGTTCAGTTGGAGCCACAAAGTGCTCAGTTTAGCTACGGGTCGTGGCTTGGATTGGCTTCAGGAGGCAGACTGGTGCATTGGTCGCAGCTGTCAGGCAACACGGTCGCAAACTCGCACCGAGTAATGTTCGTGCCGAACACCAGGTTCTTGGCCACGGTGCATCTCGTTCTAAGTTCAGATCTCGAAACCCTGGTTCTTTGCAATTTGTCATGGTGACTAAAGACTGTGCGAGCTGCTGGAAGGTCTGAACGAAAACATTTTGCACCTTTGCCGCTAGGCCCAGCTGTGTTTGACAGTGGGACTGTGTAAGGGGGCATCTTTGAGAGGCCTCAAATTGGGAGCGGGCGGAAGGTGAAGGTGTGGGAGCTATGACATATCCCTCTCTCTCTCTCTCTCTCCCCCCTGTTTTCCAGGATCGAGGAGCAGGAGATGATGAAGCTTGCCGAGGAGAAGAGGCGGGAGAAGATGGAGGCCATGCTGGCCAAGTGAGTAGTGCAGCAGGCGTTTCTTCTTTCCAGCCTTCTGCGGAACTTGTTGGTCTGCCCGTCTGGCTTGAATCGGCCACAAATGTTGCTGGCGAGTCTGGTCACAAGTGGAAGGGGAGGAAGTGGGATGCGAAGTATCAGGGAGATAGCAGAGGAAGAGTACGGTGGGAAGAAGGGGGAGATTGCAATGGTGGTAAGGGTAAAAGGGGTACGTAAGAGGAATCAGATAGAGGGGGAGAAGGATGGGAAAGAAGTCAAGGGGGAGGGGACCGTTTGTGCGGGGAAAATTGGATGACGAAGCGGAGGAAAGAATTAATGGTGGCATTAGAGGAGGTAGAGGAGAATGGTGTAATGGGAAGAGGAAGGAGAGGGGTGGGCAAGTGAAAATGTGTGAATGAAAGTACGAAGGGGGGGAAGTGTTTGAAGGAATTGGAGGCGATGAAAGGGGGAAAGGGGCGAGGAAGAGTGGTGCAAGGGGATGGGCCAGAAAAGAGGAATCAAGAATAAAACAAGGTCGGATGGATTATGAGTACGAGGGAAATAGGGGTAGAGCACAAAACGGAAGAGAGAGGGAAAAGAAAGCGGAAGATGTTTCGGATCGGCCGGAGGGGCCAAAGATCAGAGGAATGCGAGGGGGGAGGAGGAGGAGGGAAGTGGGGCATGTGGGTGAAGATATTGGAAGGGAAGGTGAGGGAGAGGGAGTGTTGAAGGGAAGGAGAAGGGTGGGAAGAGTAGGGTTGAGCCAGACTTGTAAAGGCAGGAATAGAAAAACAACTCCTTTCTAATTCTGAAAGCACCCCAACCCGCACAATGTGGGAGCAGTCATGAGTACAGGCCGGAATTGTGGAATAGTGATCGAGCACTTGATTGTCTCTAACCCTCTTTCTTTGACTTGCATCCTGGGAAAGCTTGTCTCTCCGTGTGTGTGTTGTTTCTGCACATCACCCTAGCACATTGCAGGTGCCGCCACGCCCAGACTAAGTCAGTAGACATGTTCGCACCAGCCTGCAGCAATCTGCTCACGGAATCTGATGTTACCCTGAACTACTACAGCCGAAGATGGCGCGTTGTAGTCGCATCATCACATGATCACAACTTTGCTTAAAATGCCTGTGTAGGGGACCCTGAATTGAAACAAATCTTTATTCTTCCTTTTTTTTTTAAACATTTCTGCGGCAGAAAATACTCAAAGATGGCGCAAAGTCATACCATCACGGGTCACCAACCGTCCTTAAGATGCCTATGGATGGGGCACGAATTCAAAAATTTTTTGTTCTTTTTCTTTTATTTTAAAACATTTATTTAGCAAACAGTACCCGTGGGAATCTTTCAGTGTATTGTCGCCGCTGATCGCTACCTTCCCATTGAATGAAATTGAGGTACAACTCTCGTAATTTTTACCGGCTAATTTTTTGTACTTCGAAGCTAGAAAAAGAAAAGCAACACAACTGGGAAGCAAGGTGTCATCAGTGGCATCGCGGGAGTCGTGGAAGGGATGAAGGGGATTTCCACTGTCCCCTCTCTCTCTCTCTCTCTGTGACATTTTGTTCTGTTTTGGGAGTTGTTGTCGGTGACGACAAACACAGTGATCCCTTTCCCTCCTTCACTCCTCGTTGAACAGGAAGCGGGTCCTGGAGGAGATTGAGAGGGACAAGCAGGAGCGGAGGGAGAGGTTCAACATGGGCCCACCCGCTGGGACACCCAAGGTGGTCGCCTCCCCTCCCGCCGCCCCAGTGGCACCCCAGCCCCAAAAGGAGTACGACCAGTGCAGGCTGCAGGTGGGCCAACATTCTTTTGTACCCTTGAACAGCCTGCCAGCTCTCCGGGAGTTGTGCTAGGAAAACAGACTCGGTGGTGTGAGTGTGTGTGTGCGTGTGCAGTCCAGCCCGCTTATAACAAACCCATCGATAAAGGTAAATCAGTTCATTTGGTCTGTTTTTCACTATATCTGAGCGTAAAATATTTGTATACAAGTGGTAACTGGAAATGGATGCCTGTTCCTTATGGCCAGTTTCGTTAAAACCGGGTTCGCTCTAAGCGGGCTACACTCTATAGCCGTTCCTCTGGCTATTGAAAGCCGCCGTGGTGGCTCAGAAGCCAGAGAGGGTGTTGTGAAAGAGACGGGCCCGTGAAACCATTTCCGGTGATCAGGAATGTATGTAGTCATTATCATGATGTCAGGCACCAGAGATGCAGGGCTGCTTCTTTCACAAAATCCTTCCAGACATGAAAATGAATGCGAGCAGGTTCGTTGCACACGAGTTGTGAAGTGTGTGCATTGTCAAGCACAGTCTGTTTTGGCCAAGGAAGGGTCACACATTACGGCATCCACCTCCAGCGATGACGGTGGCATCTTGACTGCTAGACGAAGGTTCAACTGCCCCGAAGCCCTCTCAGCGTTTATTCGGTAGGGAAAGATGCTCTAATTGCCGAGAAATTAGCAGTTGCAAAACACATTCCATAATGTTTCGTGTGACGTAAACGGTTGCCGGAAGCGAGTGAGACAGTGCTGTGATATAGAAGGAAAACTAAGACATACGGAGCGAACCTTTGCACCAGAAGGAGCCACTGGCCGCGCACTCGGTGTATATGGTAAAACAACTTGCCTGCTTACACTTCTGTTACCTGCCATTCTCTGTGCATCAATCTTGGTGCCGCACAGGACGTGAGATGGTGGTTAAACAATGTCAATGTGCCGTGCGGCCTTTTACTTTACCTACAAAACGTCCAGTGGACAGCGCAACTGCAGCGCGGACGACCACAGGGACACTCTTTTCAATTGCATTCTTCTTACTGTATAGTCCGGTTTTAGTCGCGTTGATGTACTCTGCTTAGCAACGTGGCGCCATGTGTTAGTTTTAACTGGTAACAGCATGCAATGCTAAATTTGCGTAGCCCGCTATGTCAGCGCCACGACGTTTTGTCAGTTTTTTTTTTTTTTAATTTTTTAATAGTGTTTTTTTTTTATAAATACGCGTGAGCCTGGAGCTCCGTTTTTTCTTTAAACTGTACAAGTTTAGCACTGCGCAGATTGTTTATTTTTGTTCCAAAATTCACATAAAAAAAATTTCAGTTTCACTTCTGAATTCTCTGTAATATTATCTATGAGTAATCGTCTGCCTTTGGTACAAAAAATTATAAAATGTCTGCACATTCGGTGAAAGTTGCTCACACTGTTTCGTGTCTCAGGACCTTGGAAGAAAGACCTGGCCGTCGAGGCTTTTTTCTCGTTCTCTAGGCGTGTCAGGAACAAAATGATGCAACATGTGTTTTAATGATCATTGAAGTACATGCACAGGGGGTGAACATCTGAGGAAAATTTCAGCAAAATCGAAGAAGTTTTTTTTTTTTTTAATAAGCCTCTAAACTTGGAGTGTTTTTGTTTTTCTTCAAACTTGTGCGCCAGTTGCTTTTTAATGGTAGCTTGCGCAAACGCGATATTTACGGCCCTTATTTGTGCTTGCCAGGAGCAGCCCTCACTCAAATTGGAATGCTCTAGCTCGAGTACTTGCGAAAATACTGGCCTGCAAAACAAAATGTGCTCGGAGCAAGAATTGGAAATTTGTTACAAAAAAAAAATATCTTTTTCTAGCCAATGAAATTTTGGGGGTCAAATGCACACCAGGTGTGGATTAAGCATGAAAATTACCATTCTCGCCTGACGAGTATATTTTTTGGTAGACGTCGCTAAATTTGGCCACAGCGCAGGGGCAGGTAGCGGCCGGGTGCGTTCCAAGTTTTCTTTTCAGTCAGCCAAATTTTTCCCGCCGAAAATATTGTGAATCCGCACATTACATACATGCGTGGAAGGAGGTGAAAAAATCAAGCGAATTGAAGAGGTCGACCAGCCATGCTTTGTTTGCCATCTTATCTGAAATGACCCACCTGTGATTTTTTTTTTTTTACTTTAAGAACTATCCTTTGTTATGTTAAAAAAAAATGTTTGTATGAAAACATTCCAGATGCACTTGAAATATAGTTTTGCGAGCTCGCTAATCGTCACCATGCTATCACTATCAAATGACATTTGTTTCGCCACGTAGACCCTTCGCACGGCCAAACCGAATGTCATGAACAGCTAATGTCGTTCACTTTGAATGACATTAGATTCGTCGTGTGACAGGGGTATCCTCGGTATTCAATGGCGTGGAATGCATGCAGGCAACCAAGTGTGCGGCGCCATATCTGTGGCCAAGCGTCTGTTGCTAGGCGACGTGCGCACGGCCCCCAGATAAGGCACCCCTCTTCTCCTCCATGCAACCGTGTGAGTGCGCCGTCACTCGTTACGTCGGGCTCCGCGGGATGGCGGCACTTGTCCGTGCTAAGCACGACTGTGAAACACATGACTGTGTTTCACGTTACGAACTCTTCGCCAAACACAAAGTATTGCGTCGAGTTCACTGTGAGTGCGATTAATAACATCTCTGTTGGCGCCTCAGTTTAGAATCGGATTGGAACGGAGCAGATGACGCACGCCGGTGTCGTTTTTTTTCTTCGGCGTGCGGCCGCAGTGGCCCAGGCTGCGCCGTGTCCGTGGCGCATCGGCCATGTCTGTGGCCGTTTCCAGTGTTGCCAAGCGAAGAAATTGACCTGCTAAACTTTTCAACGAATAACGTCTATTAGCTCGCGCTTACAGAGCGCTCGCCCGGGTGGGGTGTTGCGAGTGATGGTCTCCTGGGGACGTCCTCTGGCGGTCCCTTCGCTGCAGATCCGGCTGACCAACGGGGAGACACTGACGCAGACCTTCGGGGCGCACGAGGAGCTGGCGGCGGTGCGGCTGTACGTGGAGCTGAACCGGACGGACGGGGACCAGCCCTTCACACTCATGACCAGCTTCCCCCGGAAGGTCTTTGCCGAGGAGGACTTCGTCAAGCCCCTCAGCGCACTCGGTGGGCCTCCTTTCTCTCCCCACCGGGCACCCTTCGGCAGAGGAAAGTCTGACATCCACTTGAATGCAGCCGTACCTGCATTCGGGTGGATGTCAAATTTTCCTTTGCAGAAACTTACTCCGCCTTGGGGGATTTCCCCTAAATTTGGTCGATTAACACCTGTCCTTCACTTCTATAATCGGTGACAACTTAAGAACGGCACCGGAAGTTGCCGCTGTGCCTCATCACTGTAGCCAGATGTTTCCCTGCGCGGCGCAAGTAGGGCGTTACTGGGAATATTTTGAACATGGCGTCAGCCGTTCCCGTGATTTTTTGGACTTAATATGCTTATGAACGACTCCAGTGACGACAAACAAACTGCGTGAGACAAGGCAGACGATATCACGCATTCATGGCAAACCCTTTTCAAAATGCGCGCGCACTGACGTCACGGGTCCGGCGCTTTGGCGGAGTGATACACTGCATGAGATGGTGCCGTTCTTGAGTTGTAACCGGGAGTATAGTTGTTGATCGATTCGCTCTCGTGCTACAAACGAATAGCCTCCTGGTTAGCTCAATTGGTAGAGCGACTGCTCTCCGGTTAAACGGTGGTCCCGGGTTCGAATCCTGGACCAGAACGAATTTTTTTTCTTCAACTGCGAAGTTTCTGAGGAAGCTGTATAGCTTTCCTTTGTGGCTGTATGGCTGCATTCGGGTGGATGTCAAACTTTCCTCCTTTGCTGGTCTTGTACGAAGTGAAATGGCGCCTTTAGATAAAAAGCAGATGCGGAAATGAGGGGGTTTGCGGAGTAGGTTTGCCATTTGCCACCAACTACAGTGGGACACAGACTTCTTCAACACTTTAGTGACCGTGGAAAAATTTGTTGTTTTTGGGTGTTCTAGGAAATATTTTTTTCTTGCCACAGAAAATGACTGATGCTGAAGTGTAACATATCAAATGATAGAGAAAGAATAGGGCTTTCTAACAGTAGTAATTTCAAACAACAAGTTTATTACGCACTTTAAAAGAATTATCAAAACGAAAAAAGCGGCAAAAGGAAAAAAATATGACGAATACATCAATGCCACTTTGCATAGGGTAGGTTTGAAATATACAATTTGAACATAAGGCTCTTTAAAGTAAGACTGCAAAAATGTGCGCTGTAAGTACTAAAGTTATTTACATACATACAATTATATAAACGCCAGTGCCTACTGGTTGTTTTTGGGTACCGTACTTACCCGATTC
Source organism: Haemaphysalis longicornis (assembly GCA_013339765.2). Lineage (NCBI taxonomy): Eukaryota > Metazoa > Arthropoda > Arachnida > Ixodida > Ixodidae > Haemaphysalis > Haemaphysalis longicornis. The sequence continues at coordinate 93,349 of JABSTR010003568.1, forward strand.
TAATGTGCCTCCGATTGTAACGCGCACGGAACTTAGATTTTGCATCCGGTTCTTATGCGCGTGCGATTTTTCGGGCTATTTTTCCGGAAAAAAAGTGCGCATTACAATCGAGTAAGTGCGGTAGTCCAGGAAATATTTTTTTTCTTGCCACAGAACATGATGGATGCTAAAGTGTAAGTTACGAAATGATAGAGGAAGAATGGGACTTTGCAACAGTAATAATGTTCAAACAACAGATGCATTATGAATTTTATCAAAAAATTATGAAAACAAAAAAGAGGTAGCCAGAAGAAAAAAAGTCACTGATAACCTCAATGCTACTTTGCACACGGTAGACATAAAAACAAATTTAAATATGCACTTTGAACCTAAAATGCTTATAGAATACTAATACTGTAAATATGAGCGGTGTTAGTACCAAAGTTATTTACATACAAAAAATATAAATATAAACATGAACAGCCGCGTGCTGCTCCGGAGCGCTACGCCAAGGTCAACTCCGGCGCCAAACGGTCTCGCCCGAACGTAGCCGACACCTTGCAGATAAGAGCTGTGGCCTTTAGAACAGGGCCGGATCTGTTTACAATGCGCACCCGCGATACAGCGACCGGAAAAGAAAGCGAAACTCACCAGCACACACCTGGTGATAAACCCATTTGTTCACAAATGCACGAACAGCAGAAAAAGGACGACGCACAAACGAAGCCAGAAATAGATTCTTCAGCGTGATTGGCTCTCCGATCAGCACGCGCTGAGGCGGCCTTCCTGATTGAGCGTCGCTGCGGCAACGCAAGATGGCGGCGGCCGCCTGAACTGCGTAGTGCGCGTTTCTGAGTTCATTTTCGCTGCTTCGCTCAGCCAAGTTTCTGCTCAGTCATTTTGTCTGCGGTAAATATTTTATGTTCTTTTTTTTTGCCTCACAATATCCATGTAGTTTTCAACACGGGCGTTATCGCGATGGGAATGCCTGAGATCACAAGCCAAATTATGGGAAGTTGCGTGGCTCGAAAGGCGGAGGTCACAGGAACGCTTCATGGTGCATGTGACTTTATCCCGGAGGGGGGAACGCGGTGTGGACGCTTGTGATAGCTGTTCGCGAAGTAAGCGTTTCATCTGTGTTGTGATCTTTACACACTTAGTTATTGCTTTGTGTGGCAGTAGGCTCGCTCAAGCCTTGAGGGAAGGAACGGTCAACGCGTCAAAAGCTGCGGTGCACACAGCGTAGCTGCTGTGCATTGAATTATCGCCTGACTGTGCAACTGGTTACGATTGAATGCTAGTAGTTCTAATTAGTGCTTGCAACATTAGATTTAATCTTAAAAGCGACCTGACGAGCCATGTCATCGATAACCAATGGATGATTATGTTGCAATTAACGTTTGTTGCATGAGCCATATCGCCTCTCTTGTGCAACGTTTCCCATGCACTGCTAGTAATCGTGCAGATAGGTCTGACTTCGGAATAAAAACCTGTTCATGGTGTTAAAAATGTACCTTACTGTCATAGCATTTAACAAATTTAATTTTTGAGGGACATTATAGTAGCAATTAGAGTTTGGGTTTGGGCTAGTTGGTAGCGGTAATCCATGACTTCGTGTAGCGCCCCCCTTTGTCCTTGTCGTTTTGTTGGCGCTACACGAAGTCAAGGTATGATACCAAGCTTAGCACATATTGGCTGTGCTGCAAGGAATATTGGATGCCCTGAATGTCAGTAATATTATACCAAGCCTCAAGTTAGCTCATTTGTATCTTCGTAGTATGTAAATTTTTGTACGAATACTAAGTGCGAGTCGTACATTGCTGCTCCAGACGAGGTTATGAAAGTGAGAAGAAGCCAAAGGTTAGTTTTCAAATTTAAGTAAAAAAAAAAAGGGAGTGAGTGCAAGCTGATCTTGGAACGACGGCGCCACCAATTCGCTCTGCATATCCCAGGTCCAAATTGGCTACCATTTTCCCATAGGCGAAAATCGTTTTTATTTTCAGGATAAAAGGGCAAGTGCCGCCGTTGTTCCTGTTCAGGTTTCAAACAAAATAGACCACAAAATTCGAGCTTCATGAGAAGGTGGAGCACGAACTGAGCAGTGGTTCGTTCAGGAAAAATTTTTCGAAGTGTTCCAGTTATCGTCCTAACACCCTGTATGTATCAGACATAATATTTCACCTAATATCTTGAAGTAGGCTTGCGTGCATGTGCGTGTACGTGCACAGATAAGAAAGCCCACGGGAATGTCAAGGAGGAGCCCAGAGGTGAAGCAGTGTGGCATTTTTTTCTTCGTGTGCGTAGAGAAATTTCGAAATGTTCGAAAAGAAATGGGAAAAGAACATGCTGTCAGTGAAACCCAGATCTACAACTTTCGGGTTACGTGTTGAATGCCTTACCTTTCTTTCCCTGAAGCCTTTCTTTTCTGTGCATCTTCGGTGAAGCAGTCGTTCCCAATTCTTATGAGCTACACATAGTGAGGGTGTAGGTTCTAGCAGTCTTGATGTCACAGGTAGCGTAATAGATTGACCCTGCTAGTCAAGTGCTCGTGGCAAGTTGTAGACATTCGAGTGATAGGCTAACGGGATAGAAAACTGATTTTTATGAGTATATGCTATCCCAAATCAAAGGGAACAACTTTTAGAACAGCTTGAACTGAAACGGTGTTACCGATAGGGCCCTAGAACAATTGAAAGCGGAATTTTTACATCTACAAGCTTTATGTATGCTGCCAAGATGAATGGTGGCAATTATGAAAGTTAGCTGTTCGGCAGCATGCTTTTAACGGAACGTGAGATGAAAAGAGGTATCTAAAAAAATGTGGTTGATCCCCCTTTCGTAGGAATCGCTAAAACACGAAAGTGAACTGTGCCTTCACAGGATCAGTTGAATGTTTATTCTGCATCGTTATACGAACTTGCACATCGCTAATTACATATTATCGGTAGGGCACTGTCAGACTTCTCAACATTAGACACTGGATTGCACGGGCCTGAGCACTGCGTAAACCCAAATGAAACCACACGCGCTCGCAAACCATGCGAACGAAATCGAACGGGTTGCCAGTGAATCGTTTGGTGAACTTACGGTCCGCTGCAGCAAAAAGAGCATGATTTGCGGGGCTGTCTTGTGGGTGTGCTCGGCGAGCGACGACTGGCGCATCGCCTTGGCAAATGTGCGACCACCACGTTCCTGCTCCGTGGAGTGTACGGCAGGCGGTTGCGTTGCGAGGGGCTCAGCTGGTGCCAGCTGTCGGCGCTCATTAGCATCATGATGTAGTACATCGCTTAACCCAGGAGGGAAGAAAAGGTTAGGAGAGGCCCTGACGTCGCATTTGTGAAGCCGCACCTGCCATGCCGATGAGCCCACTGAGCCCAGCACTCTTTCCCATTCTCCTCTGCTGTTTCTGGTTTGATAACAGCTTCATGGTACGGGCGACTCGCGAAAGCGAACGCTGACAACGGGAGCAGTGTTTGGGGCCTTGCAGCATGGCGGTCATTGTGCACTACATCTCAGCTGCGATGAATTTCACTTCACTTCACAACGAGGAAACACAAAGCGAGCAAAGCACTGACTGTGGCTCTCGCCAACGCTGAGTGAAGAGGATTTTTCCGGCAGCCGCAGGTGGCAGCTCGCTCCGCCGATTTCGGTGCGATGCCAGCGCCACTGCGGCCGGGATATGAGTTAAGGCCATTTCCTACGGCAAAGTTTTCAAACTGACCTAATGTGAAAACGTTTGCCATGGCGACTGCACTGGTTTGCAATCGTAGCGAGGCAGCTACGGTCAAAGCGCTGCAAAAATTGTCCGTGGCATTCGCCCAAATTTGGCCGCCGCAGCCGTAAAGAAGTAGGCAACACTGTCTATGGGCTCATGAAAAATCACGTCACTTCCAACACACTTTTCGCAATGCATTGGGATGCCAGGGGCCTCTCCTTAGTATTTCCTCCGTGGCTTAACCTCTCTTAGACGGCACCACCATCTAAATCTAATGGCGGAGGTTATAGGAAGGATATATGGCGCGTTCATACAGCTGTCCGCGATTCAGCTCATAGCGCAGTCGGTGAAGCAGCAGGCACTTCCCATAGCGGCGATGGAGTTCCCGGGTCGAATCCTGGCACAGTCATGTCAGTGGAACTTTTTCTGGCGATATCACGGATATTATTACGTCAGTCACATCTTGATGGACCTCGGTATAAAACACTTTCATGATAAAGCTTGTTCCCAGCTTCAACAATCATAAACTATGGTCTTTCCTATTGCTTTATGCAGTCTTTGAATCACGCATTGAAACTTAACTTGGGCTGTTTGTACACAAAGGAAAGTGTCACGTTTAGACACTACGTGGCACCACTTTTGCGATTACAGAAAGTTCAGTGCCAAGTTAAAATTACTTTTACCAATTTATTTAGCAATTCCTTGGGGCTACCCCCCCCCCACTACATAAAATGTTGGCGTTCATGTGAGCTAGAGGACACACACTCCACAAAAATAAGTTGTCCGTAGTCACGGTAGATGACTGGAATAAATTGCCAGAAAGAATTTTTAGTGGAACTCTCACGAAAACCCTACACGATCATTTTAGCAACTTTTAATTACTGGCGTTCGGGTTTTTAGCGACGCTTCTCAAAGTAGTACATGATTTTCTAGTTTTATTTGGATTGGAAACCCTGTTATGTTTGTACGAAAATTTATTTTCACCGTGGCCTGTTTATTTTGTAGTCTCCAAGTGAATTCTGAGTTGATGTTACCCCATTGTTTTTGTATGGGCGTGTACATTCTTTTTGTTCTGCCCGTCCTGCTTGGACCATTTACTTGGTCTGCAGTATTGTGTAAGTAAATAAATAAATAAATAAGGTTCCCTCCACCCCAAGTTGTCTGAGCAGCACTGGCTACCACTCCCAGGTCTAGGACATACTTGCATTCGCACAGATACACCAGAAAGTGGAAGGAAAATGGAGCCTCCCTAGTTGCCTGCCAAGTTAGTTAAGAGGGAATCTGACACGCAGTGAGGAAATTGTCGGTTTGGGTCCCCCAGAGAGCGTGTCTTTCTCAAATGTAAGCCAACTCCTTTTGCAAAAAGAACGAGTGGCAATTAGGCAACAAATGAGTGGAAGACAGTGTACTCAGTGAAAACTCTAGGCTAGGGAAGTAATTGGGCAATGTTTATCTCAAGCACATTTGTAAAAAGAAGCAGTCGTTTGGTGTGGTCCCCACTAATTATGGTTTTGTTTTCTTCTCGTTTCACCACAGGCCTGGTCCCATCTGCAGTGGTGATCCTAACTAAATCAAAGTGAATTTAATTTAAAACTATGCAATTTGAGACACTCCGGAGACAAGGCCTTCGCTCTGGATGTCATCGGTTGGGGGTGCTGTGAATGCACTGCGGAAAGGCCCGTGCAACAGCGTCGCCTCTGACCTGGAATAAACCTCTGTTCCTACCAGGTGCCTGCCAAGAATGGCAGGCACTTTTTTTTTACATGTGTCTCTGTTCTTCACATGTCGCTTTTTTGGCAACAAAACGCATCTAGGTGATGGCGAGGGCTGTTATATAAAGGTTATAAAAGGTTTTCTAACTTACTCTGGAAGATAGGCTTGCAAAGTGAAAATTCCTTGAGGCAGTTAATGGTTCTAATCGAAAATTGCACCTACCTCCCTGCGAGGGGAACCCTGTGTAGATGCGACGCATCGTGGGGTTCACTTGGTGTTTCCGTTGGATTGATTCTGAAATCGCGTGAAACGTGTCAGGAACGCATATGATTATTATGTTTTATGATTATTATTATGTTTTATTGGCCAATCTTGGTCAATTTCTCTAAGTGGTATGCTTGGGGCTTCGCTGTCACATTGACCTTTACTCCATCATTGTTGCTGTAGGGGGGAGCTTCTTTTCTTTTATTGCATGTGTTAATCATTGCCCCATCATGTGTTGTATCAGTAGCTTCTTGGCGTAGTTTGAATGAGTCAAGGATATAAGGCGCGTTCGTAGCATTTGATTCTGTCTCGGTTTTGTGGCGCAGTGGGAAGAGCACCATGTACCTTCCGTTCCGCCCACAGGGTCGTGGGATCGAAACCGGGCGCCGCTAACTATTATTTTTTATAGTGTAGGGGGAGGGGTGTGGACGGACAACAACGCCGTATGGAGGGACAAGGCGAGTGAATGAGATGCAGTCGCATCTAAGACATTATTTTTTACAGTTATGATGATAAAAATTGGGGAGCATATGTAGTTTTTCATTCTGATGATGGTAGATATAAAATTTGGTTTTGTGTGAACCGACTATATTCAAATTTATTTTTTATATTTGATTTTTTGACAGCCTTTGTAAAAAAACTGCTTAAGTGATGCAGCTGAACAAGGTACCAGTGAACTGTGCACAAATCAAGGAGTGCAATAAGACCACCATTATCATTATATCTGGTCGGTAGCAGAAGTTACGACCGTTGGGGTCTGGAAGGCAAAACCGGCTTTAGTTGCCACCTTTCAAGCCCAAACTTCAAACGGGCGTTTAAACTTTAAAGGAACCATTCCTTCCCCGCTGTCATGACTTTTAAGCCGCCCGTGTTCAGTAGCACACGCGTAGGCTGAGCGAGCCTATCGAATGTGTAAACGGAGGCTTAAAGGAACCTTCCTTGAGGCGCCCTTATGAAAGCCGCCCGTTTCAGAGCACACTA